>PVIH01010303.1:0-64344 GCA_004025045.1 Sigmodon hispidus
GTGTCTCCTGTCACCTCTCTGGTCAGGGTTTGATTCTGTCTTTCAGAGACCCCTGCAGTTGGTTTGCTCAGTTCACTCAGTTCGGGGTCGCAGTAGGGATCCTTGCAGATTCCCTCAGCAGCAGGAGCTGTGGGTGTGGCCAGGTGCAGAGTTCAGCTGCCCCCTGCTCCAGAGTGTGCTGGGACGCCGCAGAGAGCACTGGTCCCGGTCGGGAATTCTTCTTAAATGGAGCTTGACGGTGGAACTCATCAGGGTGGGGCTTCAGAGGCCAGAACAGAATCCTAACAGGCGTCATACCTACTGGTGGTTTGTGTTCCGGTGACAGACTCCTTTCTTTGAAGATTGACTATGAGATGGTATAAAATATAACTCTGAATTTTCTTTTAGAAGAAACAATTACCCAAAGTGGGTATTTAATCATTAGTAACACATCATCACCATCATGACAAAGCTATTTCCATTGACATTAGTGTTAGTTTTTTGTGCGTGGGAGAGACACACATACTCACTGTCAGGTGCCACACGAGAGTTTATTTCAGCTACCGAGAGGCGGGTAGCCGGAGAAGGACAGGATAGAGGAGACAAAGACAGAAAGAGGAAACGGGAAAGAAGGGGGTGAGCTGCCACGTGGCCTTTCATTTTAAGAGAAGGGATGGGTTGGAATCTATGTAGCCACGCCTAGGGGCGTGCCCTCTGTACCCAGTGCCATGTCTTTAACTTGTGCTCATTACATGCCAGGAATTATTTCACCTGGAGCCATGTTGGGTCCACCACTCCGGGTGCCAGGAACACTTACAATTAGATTGGTGAAGCATGTTTTCAATGTCTTGTTCCTCTCAAAGACTCCTTAAAAACTACACCATAGAAAGAAAGTCCTGCAGCTAATGTGGTGAAGAATCAGCATTTCAACATTTAATATTTTTATAACATAACTAAGGTGATTGAGTGGGAAACTTCCTATCACATAATCAAAAAATTTTTATGGCCTTTATTTGTTTTACATATTGTAGTGTAAATGTATTTCTTTACCTGTATTTTGTATTATCATTTTATTTCATATTTTCTTTTAAGATAGGGTCTCACTCCGCAGGCTCAGCTGTCCCAGAAATTACTATGTAGCTTACCTTTGCCTTGAATCCATGTCAATCCCTCTGATGCCCATGTAGTCTCCCTAAGTGAGACAACGGCTCACTGGTTATGTAAAATGAGCTAGGAAAATGATAAGCAATAAGGGAAAAGTTATTGCAGAGTAAAGTAACCAAGCGTTACCACACTAAGACCTTAGACTAACAATTTAGTCCTGTGCTTAGAGCAATTTTTTCAAGGATTTCTTGAATCAGTATAAGAACAACAGAAAAAAAGGTTGAAAAAAAATAAAAATTAAGTTTCAATCGACAAAGTGAAACCTTTGCCCTGGCTTGGGGCTAAAATGACAACCAGATCAAGACAAAGTTAGCTGCTAAAGAGTTAGAAAGACACTTGTGCCTTGGTCATGCTGTAGCTATAAAGTCTATAATGGAAATTTTCTTCCGGGAACTAGCTCTTCTCTATTATAAAGCAATCTTGTTTTCTGAAATCACAGGCTGTAGAGAACTGTGCTCTTTGAAGTCATGAGATTGGTAAGAAAGTGCTGGGTCTTCTTGCTGGGAGGGCTCCAGATATTTTGACATGGAGACATAGCCTTGATTTCCTGCCCCATGCTGAGCCAGGAATAAATGATTTCCAGCTTCAAAATTTTTGGTCTGTCATAACTTCGTGGCTTTCCATTGAAGTGTTCCCAGGGTCAGGCTTGCAGTCTCAGTGTCATGCTGCTTCTTTTCAAACAGCCCTATTTGACTTTATGCCTTTATGCCAAAGCTTTTCTTCTCCTACACCCTTTAGTAACTGGGCTCTTAAGTAAAGCCACTCAGGTCCTCCAGTGGTTTCCTTGTTTGCAAAAAGTAAGTAACAGAACTTTTCATATCCCACCTTCGTCCCACTGGACGCCTTTGGCAGAACAGTCTAGGGCACACACAGATGATTATAACTATCTTCGGGTGATAGGCTTGTCCTTTTAAGCATCTTGTAGCTTTCCAAGTACATTTCCAAGACAAGTTGGTTTTTTTTTTTCATATTGAAGAAGAGTTAGGCATCATCATTTTTAAGTAAAATTATTACATCTTATATATTATAACACTATTACTATATCTAGGTGAGAAATTACTGGTAATTTGTTCCTTGAGTTTTTTCTTCTAAGGTCATTATAGTAAAAGTGTGTTATAGTTAAATTAAAAGTAAACCTACAGTTACTATTTAAACATCTTTTGAAAATGGCTCTATTTATTAGTAAAATAGAAACTTGACTTCTTCATAAACACGCTGCTATAGTGCAATAGGAAGAAAGGACATTCGGGGTCTAGACAGAAACTAGGGACAGAAGTGATGACTCTGGTGGTACCACTGTCATTTCTGTCAAGTTTTTGATTCTCTTCTCCCCATCTGTACTCTGATTAGCCAAAACTGTGGGTGTCATGGCTCTGCTCAGTCTTTTGAAAAACACAGTCTATTTTATAGAGTACTAGAAAGAAAGGTTGCAAACACTTAGGAACATTGATAAACCATCTGCTCTTTACCCCTTCAATGACCTAGTGACAATTCGGTGAGAAGACCTAATGAATGATGCCCCAGTCCTTTCAACTCAAACAGGAAAGGGATATCTTGGAGCTTTGTCATTTTTACTCACTATTGAAATTGATAGAGTAAATATTCTAGGACAGTATTGTCCTTAGGTGTCTTTTCTGTTTCTCAATTGAATTCCATAGTTAAAATGAAATGCAACAGAGAGGAAGGTGTCCATTTTTTTTCCTGAATAATAAAAAAAAATATATAGGACATGCCGTTTGCCATCCTGTCTTTAGAATGTACATTTCAAAGCACTGTTTAATTCTCAAGGTTCTGATACTTTTCAAGAGTACACATTTCTAAAAGTTTTTGTCTAGACAGATTCTCTGTCTTCTTTCAACCACCTTGACACTGAGAGTCTCTTCATTTTTGTTTTTCTCCTCTACACCTGTAATCTCTAATTTCCCTTTTATCTCTATAATTTTTCCCACTTCATATATTTTAAATGACAGAAATTAAGTAATATTTGTCCCTTTTTCCCTGGCTTATATCAATTAGCGTAATGTTCTCAAGGTTCATCCATTGTTACCGTTTGGATGTTGCATGTCTCCTAAGTCCAAGTGGTAAAGGCATGGTATCCAGGTGGCAGTATTGAGAGATTCTATGAAACCTTAAGAGGTAGAACCTTATGAGAGGTGCTTAGGTCACTGGGGACATGCCCTCAAAAGGGATTATAGGATTACCTCCTCATTTTCTTTTGATTCTTGTCCCTGTCTTTGAGATAACCAATTTCTTCCACTCTGGTCTTCCTCACCATTGCCATCCAGCGTGTCTACAAGAGAGATCCACAGTAATGAGTCTCCTTGATTGTTGGATGAAAATTCCAAACCTGAGTCAAGTAAATGTTTTCTCTTCATAATTTAACTACCCCAAGTATTTTAAGACAGTAAAGAAAGTGATATACCCAGGTTGTGGCATATGTAAAACTTCATTGCTTTCTGTTTTACATGTTTTATAAGTATGTTCCACATTTCAGTTGTTATTAAGTTGCTGATGGTAACTTAATATTGTTTCCACCTCTTGGTTATTATGAATAACAAGCTTTTATGAATATTAATACACAAGTTTCTGTTTAAATCTTACTTTCAATTCTTTTGAATGTATGCTTAGGAATAGAATTGGGGGTCGGTCATAGGGTCATTCTTTGCTTAAGTGTTTGAAAAGTCTGCAAATTGTTTTCATGGTGTTTATCTCGTTTCACATTTCACCAGCAGTAGTGTGTAACAATTCCATTTTCAAGATGGAGGTATATTTGAGACCTGGTTCCTAATGATAAGTCTCCTAAGAATTTGGTTTACTATTAGACAATGATTCTGAACAGATTATTGCATTTTTGGTATGTAATTTTTTCTCTTGTCTTCCATTGAATTATGAATGACCATAGGCTCTGGTAAAAGATTGAGGAATCACTGCCTTTGATATCTACGCTTGATGATTGCTCTTAATGAAATAAATCAAAAATTTAATCTGCTAGACCCTTGTCACTCTTCTGTATGCTCAATTCCAAATTTTTAAATTAAATGACAAAGAGTTCTGTTGTAACGAATCACTTAAAATAACTGTGACTTATTTTTCTCTACTTGTAATTGTAACTGTACTCATGGGAGGAACACTATTCTAAGGAGAGACACTTAGGTCTCTTTTTTTAAAAAAACATCTTCCTGTTAAAACAATAGTCCACAGGAAATAGGGACTCCCCTAGGAATGCAATTGTGGGAGAAAGAAAAGCTAAAGTTTCCTGCCAGAAGGAAGAGGAACTGTTTCTGGGAAAGAGATTTCATGCAGTTCTGACAGCTTGTCAGACAACTTTGCAGGGAGACCAGAGGAAGAATAATGATTGACCAATCTTGAGTAAGACCTTGCCTTGGCCAGGGCTCTTATATATACTCTGGGGACTGTTTGAATCTGCATCTTATGACCAGACCTTGAAGATATACTTGATGGCCACTGGACATCTTTGTTCCTTGAATAAATTCCTTTCCTCTGTGTTGTGGGATTATATTCTTGTACATTGTAAATATTTGTCCTTCTTACTGGTCTAATAAAATGCTGATTGCCCAGAGGGCAGACAGGAATTATAGGCAGGGCTACCAGACTAAGAAAATTCTGGGAAGAGGAAGAGCAGAGCAGAGATGCCAGGCAGACATAGAGGAAAGAAGATGAAAATGCTTCTCTGAGAAAAGTTACTAAGCCTCTTGGTTCATCATGGGTTAGTTTAAGAGTTAAGAGTTAGCGAGTAATATGCCTGAGCCATAGACCCAAATTGCATGCAATTAATATAAGACTTTGTGTGATTATTTGGGACTGTGGGTCCCAATCTCAGAACTAGGCTGGGCCAGAAATCCTGACTACACCTGTTTTTGACTTTTGCTTGCCTATTGAGATGGAGTAGCTAAGTCTAGTTTGTTAAGGCTACCAGGACCCACACTTTGATCCTAATAACTTTGTAGTAAGCTACTTCTATGTCATTTTCATAGAAAATAAACTATAAAAAATTTTACCACTTTGATTCAAAATATTTTTTTCAGATGAGATCTTTTTTAATGCTATGATTATTAGTGTTTTGACTGTATATATGTCTGTGTGAGGGTGTTAGAAGCCCTGAAACAAAAGTCATAGATAAGTGTGAGCTGCCATGTGTGTGCTGGGAATTGAACCCAGATTCTTTTAACTACGGAGCCCTCTCTCTAGCCCCTCAGAAGAGATTTAGTTACCTTTGACTTTAAATGTGAATGGTGGCTATACCCACTGTAACGGTTTGAATGAAAATAGCCCCCAAAGGGAGTGGAACTATTAGGAGATGTGGCTTTGTTGGAGAAGGTGTGGTCTTCTTTGAGGAAGTGTGCCACTGTGGAGGTAGGCTATGTAATCTCATATATGCTCAAGCCATGCCCAGTATCTCAGTTCACTTCCTGTTGCCTGCAAAATGTAGAACTCTCAACTTCTTCTCCAGCACCATGTCTGCCTGCATGCCACCATATAACACCATACTGATAAGGAACTAAATCTCTGAAACTGTAAACCACTCTGAATAACGTTTCTCTATTATAAGAGTTTCCATGGTCATGGTATCTCTTCACAGTAATAGAAATACTAAGATGTCCACTTGCTGAAAAGCCTACTAGTCCTTCTAGATGAAGGCTCTGTATTTTACTCCTAAATTCTTGTTATTTGCCAATATCATAATGCAAAAGTTAAAACTAGTAAAGAGGCGGGCAGGCCTTTTGTAAATACTTAAGATAATAATAGTTCATCATTTTTGTGGCTATAGCTCTGGTTATCTTGGCTTTGTAAAATTCTTGGGTTATTGGAAAATCTATATATTTCTCAGGCACTGTCCTATATGAAGAGTTATCACCTTTCAAGTATGGAATTGCCCAGAGAAAGCAACTTCCACAACCCACATGCTGCCATCTCTAAGGCACATTGCTAGGAATCTCCCCATTGCCTTTTCTCTTGAGATCCATCTGTGTCTCCTGGCCCCTATTTTCTCTGGATTCTAACTGGATTCAGTCAACTGGAAACCCAGGAAAAGTTCCTAGAGAAAGAAATCAGGACAAATGTGTTTATTTGACTTCCTTTCTGAGCTGCTTTCCCAGGCAGCCTGGAATGTCTGGCAAATCATTGTTGCTGGGTGTGATGATTTATGCCTTTAATTCCCAAACTCTGGAGATTAATGCAGGCAGATCTCTGTGAGGTATAGACCAGCATGGTTTATATAGCAAGTTCCAGGCCATCCAGGGCTATGGAGTGAGATCCTGTCTCAGGAGAAAAAAAAATGACTGTTAAAGACTCTCACCCAGAACATCCTTCATCCTTCCCATGGCACCTCTTTTGTTGCTGGTAGTACCATATTCCTCCTCCATTCTTTGTTCTGCTTTTGTAAAGATTCTTTTCTTTTTTTTGTCAATAAATGTTTCCTGAATTCCACCTGACTGTCCATCTGTTCTCTGTTGGGACTCCATATGGCACAAGCAAGAAAGGGACATAAATGATATCTCTACATCCTGCTCCTCAAGGCTCATATAAGCCGGAGGAGGGAATGGAGTGCTATAGAATACTGTCTGCCAAGCACATCATGGCCATTGCATTCACGAACTTAGATGAACTTACACATGTTCATAAGAGCTGCAAATGGGGATTGGGGAGATGCTCAGCAGTTAAGGGCACTCCCCACTCTTCCAGAGGACCAGTTCCCAGCCTCGGTGGCAGGTGGCTCATAACCAGCCACCTCTAACTCCAGCTCCAAGAGATTCTACATTTTTTTCCTGGTTTCAACAGCACCCCTCCACACATGACATATATTTATAAAACACATAAATAAAAAAAATTAAGTAAGAATAAAAAGATCAGTATGAGATTGAGCCTTTTACATTCTGTCTTGAGGTGAGGGGTGGTCTAAGAGCCTTCATTTCTTCCTGAATATTGACAGACACTTAGTGGTTTCTGAGGAAGGAAAAGATTTATTTCTTTGGAGGGAGGTGGCTGCTGGTAAGGTCTCCATGTTTTTGTAAATATCTCTTCATTCATAAAGTTTGTTCTCTCTCTCTCTCTCTCTCTCTCTCTCTCTCTCTCTCTCTCTCCCTCTCTCTTTCTCTCTCTCTCTCCCGTAGAGGAGATGGGAGCTGGTTTTCTGTAGGAAGTAAGCTCATAGTGAAAACCTCAAACTGCTCACACATGTTGTAGTTAAATGGGTGCTGGGGCTAAAAGGAAGGTCAGTGTTTAAATAGCTAAGTCAGAAGCACTGGGGATAAGAAACAAAGAGCTTGATTTGAGTATGAGAGCCAAACAAAGATGATAAGAGACTTGCAGACTTGGAGAAGCAGGGTCAGTACTGGGTAGGTTAGCTAGCATGCTTCCTTGACAGCCCCTGAGATGGTCACTAGGCACTATGGTTCCATTAGTGCTAATTTAATACATCAAATGCATGTAGCTTTAAGGAAACCTTCACTCATTTCAGGAAGGAGACACCACACTGTTCCATAAACAGCAAGTGAATTAAATCCAGCCACAGCTACTGCTTGATAGCTGTGAGAACAAAGAGGTTTTGGTGTAATTAAAAGCATCTGAGGTTCCTGCAAAGTCAGGGCCAGCAATGCCATCCAAGTGACTAACAGCTAATAGATGGCCAAGGGCAATAACTAACAAAACATGAGTTTGAGGTGGACCAGGTAAGCTGCACGTGAAATGGTGCAACCATCACTCTACCTAGGGCATTTGATCCCTAATTGGTTCAGCCCATGATGGCCCAGAGGGCTAGCCATTCTCACTGTACTTTGCCCAGTTTCTGCCATGACCCTGTAAAAGAATCCCTAAACAAAGAAGTTCAACTGACATTTTTCCTTTTGGAATTTCTCTCACTTTTCCTTATTTTCCTACTTTTTCTGTAAATCTCAATACAGCTTTCTTTTGCATACTCACAAGAGATTCTTTTCATCTTTAGTCTTCTTTGGCATGAGACAACACACTGGGAAGATACTGTCTCACTTCATCTTAGGTGACTGTGAGAGACCTAATGTGACATCCTAGGTCCTTGGGTCCAACACAGGTGGGCCAAGTAAGGCCCAATCACTCTCAAAACTGTTGTTGGAGAGATGGCTCAGTGGTTAAGAGCACTGACTGTTCTTCCAGAGGACCTGAGTTCAATTCCCAGCCTCCACATGGCAGCTAACAACTGTCTGTAATTCCAAGATCTGACACCTTACACAGTTATACATGCAGGCAAAACACCAATTCACATAAAATAAAAATAAACATTTAAAAAAACAACCTGTTTTGTCTGTTGGAAAGAGGAAGAAATTGGCAAGGATAGGAAAGAGAATAACTGGGGGAAGGGATGGACTCAAACATGATCTCAAAATATATTATATACATATATGGAAGTATTATGATGAGACCCATGACTGAGCATAATTAATATATGTCAATAAGAATTTGGAGAAATGAGCAATTATTGGGTGTTACTGCTTGTAGTGGTTTGAAAGAAAGTGGTCCCCAAAAAGAGTGGCACTATTAGGAGGTGTGGCCTTGTTGGAGGAAGTATGTCAGTCACTGTGGGGGTGGGCATTAAGGTCTCTTTCCTCAGCGTAACAGTTAGACAACTTCCTGTTGCCTCTGAGTCAAGGTGTAGGACTCTCAGCTCCGGCACTATGTCTTCCTACATGCTGCCATGCTCCCTACTATGATGATAATGGATGGAACCTATGAAACTATAAGCAAGCCATCTCAATTAAATGTTATTTATAAGAGTTGCCATGGTCATGGTGTGTCTTCACAGCAATAAAATAAAAAAAAAAACTAAGATGCTGCTTTTTTAAGTGAAGCTCATCTGGGCAAAGCTCCCTCATTTTCTCTCTTGATATGTGACAGTTGTAGTTGACAGTATTTCAATAAGTGTCACAAAATTCCCCAAACAGTTTTCACTGTGATTCAGAAACGTCAATTTGATTCTCGGCACCTGCAACCAGTGCAAAGTGAAGGAGTGTGAGTGTTTGAATCACGACTGACATTCCTGAGGTGGTAATTGGTCACCGGAGGAGGAGTGTTTTCCAGGAAGCTGAGCAAGACACCACAGAACAGCGCTTCCAGGGAGCCAAGGACTGCCCAGATGAAGGAAGACATAGAGATGTTGGCTCCTGTCAGTCATAGAGAAGACACTTTCTTTTTTCTTTTTTTAAGGCTTGCTTAAGAGCCATTCACATTCAAATCATTATTACTTTTAAAAATACTGCCAAACTTACAAGACTGAGCAGTAATGTTTTGAATAGAAGTATAGATAGTAATTGCTGTGAAATTGAAAAGTGCAGATCATGTGGGT
The DNA here is from genome assembly GCA_004025045.1 of Sigmodon hispidus. Classification (NCBI taxonomy): domain Eukaryota; kingdom Metazoa; phylum Chordata; class Mammalia; order Rodentia; family Cricetidae; genus Sigmodon; species Sigmodon hispidus. Next base: position 9,479 of record PVIH01010303.1, read on the forward strand.
TCCCAATGATACATTTTAGCATATCTATGAAAAGTTAATCTAAATTAGAAAGCATATTTACTTAAAACATCATGGCAGATTTTCAAAACAACAGCAGAGTATGTTTTTATTTTAATTACCACCAAAATGTCTATTGTAGTATGCTTTTCAAAACTGTCATGCTAATTTTTCTTATCTTTAACTAATTCTTTTTCATGCTCATTTGTTTTCGTCTAATGACATGCTTTTGTTATATGGATGAAGGAATCTCTAATTAAAAATGATTATACATATTATAATTTATATTTTGAGTACTTTTTTAATATTAAAAAAAGCTTGCAACATTAAACATAATGCTGACCAGTGCTTTAAGGCAAGTTAGTGGCTAATAGAGTTTACAGAGTCTTGTCATTCATAGGGAAGACATGGTGCTTGGACAATTCTATAACAAAAGATCATATTTTGGGTTGTTTAACCAATAATAGCTACTTTTCTCTTTGTTTGAAGTCTGGATGTCCAAAATGAAGGTGTCAGCAGGGTGAGTTTCTCCTAAGGTCCATCTGTCTGGCTTCTCACATGTCCTTTGTGCACACAGGTGTGGTGTCTATCTATATGTCCACATTTCTGCTTTTTATGACAATACCATCCTATAAGATTATGACCAACTCTAATGTCTTACTTAATTTTATAGCTTTTAAGAGGCTCTTTAGTCACATTCCTGCATAATTCCAACATCCTAACAGGGTGAGGTCTTCAGCATAAGAATTTGAAAAAGACATAATTCAACTCATTACCTGTGACAGTATTCTACTTTCTGACTTAGGTTTTGGAGTATATTAATTTCTTTTCTGTGGCCATGATAAAACACCCTGGCAGAAGCAGGTGAAGAGGGAAAGGGTTTATCTTGGCTTCAGATCACACGCAGAGAAGGCATGGTGGCAGCTGCATGAGCCAGGAAGCAGATAAAAAGAAGAGACAGTGTTTAAAACTTCAAAGCCTGGCAGTTGGTGGCGCACACCTTTAATTCCAGCACTTGGGAGACAGAGGCAAGGCAGATCTCTGAGTTTGAGGCCAGTCTGGTCTACAGATCAAGTTCTAGGACAACCAAGACTGTTGCACAAAGAGACCCTATCTTGAAAGAAACAAAAATGAAAACAAATGGACTCAAATCCTGTTCCCTGTAACAGTACTTTCTTCAGCGAGGCTCCAATGCCTGAAGGTTCCAGAACATTCCCAATTAGTACTACCAGCTGAGGACCAAGTGTTTAAACACACGAGCCCATGGACACAGGGGCATGTTATATTCAAACTACAACATGAGACATTTAAGATAATTATTCATTGAGCTATGTAGTCATGCTTCATGAACTTGTATGATTTTTCATTTGCCACAGTTTTTAAAAATGTAAACAAGTCAGCTGACCATGTTGATCAAACCACCAGTTCTGTGTCCACTATTTTGGACTCTGTATCAAAAGATAAATTCCATTTTTCTGAGCATCGGAAAAAAAAAGATATACAAAGCTCATGTTCTCGACACTGTTTCCTTTTTCAGCGAAGGTATAAATATAGTGCGTTATACCTGTCACCTCAGCACTCGTGAGACTGAGGTAGGAAAACTGTTGTGTGACACAAGCCTGGGCTACAGAGTGACTTGGAGCTCAGTCTGCAAAACAGAGTGAGACCCTCTCTCAAAAATCCAAAAAGTTATAGTACAAAAATTTTATGTTATACCTCAATGGATTTTGACTTTTTGATATTCAAACTGTTTTACTGTTTATACCTTTCCATCTCCCCAAACCTGTAGACTTGAAAAATGTTTCTTTCTTGTGACTTATGCTTTGAATCCACTGGGCCATGGATGACCTTGCAAAACTGAAGATTCTAGAGAAAAGTCACTTAGCAACTGAGAATGAAACCCCATTTAATGGGAGCAGCATATGGCAACTGAGGGATCAGAAAGCACTCATTTTCCCAAGTGCTCTGAAAATGTTAACCATGGGTGTTCATTTCTACACTCTGCCAGTGAGATGACCTAATATGTAATTGGGGTTTATATTAACTTTCCTTAGGACAAGTAATTAGGTTTGCGATGTTCTTTGGAAGGGTAACAGAAGACTTTCCTCCCCAGGAGAACTTCTAATAAGAGATTCCCATCATCCCACTTAGCCATTTGTTTGTCTTTTTGCAGTGTTCCAAGTAATGGAAAATATAGAGGAAATGCAAGCAGTTCCTATCCTTATGAGGCTCAATCTACAGACAGCACCAGGTGTGTAAACTGATAAGTATAATGAGACAAGGAGAAGCAGTAACTGAGGCCTGTCTCTGGGAATATAGAAAGGGAAGCAGGTATGCAAAACAATTTGGAAGTTCAGGGGATTCTCCCCAGAAGGGGTTCTGTGCTCACACATAAAGAAGGAGGAATTAATTAGGTTATAATCAGTTGAGGGGAACCACCTCAGGAAGCCTCAGAGGTCTCAGGCATCTCGGGGTATATGGCTGCAGTAATTTCTGTGTTGGGAAGATGAAGATAGAAAACGTGTGTGAAGAGGTGGGAGGAAAGGAGACACTTGCCATAAGAAGGATGAAGTTGTGTTTCCTTTAGCTGTATTAGTCTTGTGCCTAGACGGAGGATGGACCCGAGGGAGAAAATGGGACTGTGTGAGAAGACAGAAGAGTGAGGAATGAGAATGAGAGTTTGAACCCTTGCCCACAGCAGTGAGGACAGGGCACTGAGGATGAGCAGACTTGTGAAACTGAAAGGCTTTTGAAAGATTAAAGGCAAGGAGGGTGGCGAGAGCAAGAATGTGCAAAGGCTATGGGATGCAGCTGGGAGGTTGTGAATGACAGAGCCAGAAGTGTAAGAGTCATGGTCTGTGACCTCAGGATCATGCCCTGCAGATGACAAGGAATGAAGCCCATAGGCTCTAGAGAGAGTATTCAGCCAGAATGCTCATTGGAAAGCAAATGACAAATTCCCAAAGCACAGGAGTTCTAAGGGAAGATGCCATTCTGGCATTAAAGTCTGGGTGTACTTGCTGTAAACAGTCAAAAGAGACAAAGGTAATGTGTCGTTTCAAATCAAATGATTGATTTTTTTTCTTTGTCAGCCAATCAAATGACTGATTTTTCCCCTGTACTAGAGCACCTTTATAAGTCAGTTGTGGTAGTCTGAAAATAATTGGTCCCCCAAAACTCAAAGAGAATGGCACTATTAGGAGGTGTGGTCTTGTTGAAATAGGTGTAGCCTTGTTGGAGAAAGTGTATCACTGTGGGATCAGGCTTTGAGGTTTCTTATGCTCATGCTTCCTTCAGTATGACGTTCAGACCATTTCCTGTTGCCTGCAAGATATATTACTCTCAGCTACTTCTCCAGCACCGCATCTGTCTACATACCACCACACTCCCTGCCATGATGATAATGGACTGAACTTCTGAAACTGTAAGCCTTCTCAAATAAATCTTTTCCTTTTATAAGAGTTGCCTTGGTCATCTAGCAGTAGAAACCCTAGCTAAGACACCAACACAATGGTCTAAAGGTTTCCCCACAGAGGAATTTGCTCCACGAATCACATCAAGTGATATCATGAGAGTTTGTTTAAGTGGTCAAAGTTTCTAGGCAGCTTTCACAAAGTATGGGGACACTTGGGAGCAAGGTTAATTATCGTAGCTAAGGCCTGGTAAGTGTGTGAGTATTTAGACATGCATACAGGATACAATCAAGGCAAGAGTCTTAGCCAAGGTGAATTTCTTAATTTGTTAGCTCCTGGATGTGATTTGAAATCACAAGAGTAAACAGAGCAACACACATCATTAGATTTTCAATTTAATAATCCTTTCCCTTTCTTTTCTCCCCTTTTGATATGACTGTTGCTATTGTTGGGTAGCTAGACAGCTAGTCAGTTTGGATGACATTGAAAATGGGTGCCTCCCTCATGGACTTTGGATGTAGCTCCTGTTTCCCTGGTAACACTAAAAAAGGATGCCCCTTCTTTGGATTTAAATTGTCACATGAATGAGTGGAAGTATCTTGGATGTGTTGATGCCCATTAAAGAACATCTACCTCCTCCTGGTCAAAAGACCGGGTACCTGACCTTCAAAGATACACAAAACATTGCACCTCATGTCTCCTCCCTTTGAGAGTTTATCTAGCTGCAACTGTTAATCACTGGGCTAGGACTCCAACTCCAGGAAAGCTGACTGACTGGAGACATGCTAAAGATGAAAGCAGTGATTATTCCTCCAGAAACCTCTTCCTCATTGCTTGCAGACCTTGTAGTACTGCCCTACTCACTTTCCTGAATTACTCGGATTAGCATAATTTTTCTTTTCCTGCTTTTGTCCTCTTTTTCTTCCAAACACTGGCCAAAGCCTTGGCATACTTTTCCGGATGCTCTGGGCATTCTCTAAGCTTCTGCCTTCGCCATGTATCTGCACACTAAAGTCCATTCTGAAATTCTTGACTTTCTCGAGTCTCCTCTGCTTCTCTCCTCAGGCAGCTGCCAGGCCTCCTGACTGCCTGTCTTGTTTTTCTCTCAAACTCAAAACTTGTCCTGGAGCTTCATCCTGAGTTTGCTTAAAAATTCTTTCATTAAGGAGATTAAGAACACAAAAAGGAAGCTCCAGTTTCCCCAGTAATGCCATGGAAGAAATATTTATCATTTTCAAATGAGTTGTGTTGAGAGCTGGAAAGACGGTTCAGCAAGTTAAGGCACTTGCTCCTGAACCTGATGACCTGAAGTCACTCTCCAGTGGAAAGAGTGAGTCACTACCTCAAAGTTCCTTCTGATTTTCATACAGGTGCCCCATCTGTGTATCTATGTATCTATATATCTATGTATCTATGTATCTATCTACCTATCATCTATCTATCTATCTATCTATCTATCTATCTACCTATCTCCCTACCTACCTATTATCTATCTCCCTACCTACTTATCATCTATCTATCTATCTATCTATCTATCTATCTATCTATCTATCTATCTAGTTTTAAAAAGATTTGTTCAGCCTTAAAGCACCAAAAGATTGTTACCAAAAGGCATCTATATAGCTTAATAATGCATTATCAGGCTATCATAAAAATTAACCATACCATCTTCATCTCTTGGTTAAGATTATTTGACAAAATTTCATACCCAGGGAAACTGGCCAAGTTTTAAACATCCTTTGAATGAATGACATGAAGTAAATACCCAATAGTGATTGTAAATAGACACTGAGGGATGATTTTAAAGTGCATATATGACTTTAGAATGTAACAACTTTATAAAAACACATGTGATTCCTAACATTTTTCTAAGATAGATTTGAAGATAAATGTGATATTTTATTATCCATCTGCCAGTATGATTTCCCAACCATTGTAAATATGCTGTATACCACAGAAAATTTTTATAAATTTCTTCCATCATTCATTAAAGAGCGAGTCAATAAATGCTCAGTTGAAAACACACAATAGAGAATGTGGTTATTTATGTGGGTGTATTAGTCCCTTTGTGGTTTCTATGATAGAATATCCCAACAACAACAACAAAAAATCAACTTAGGAGACAAAGGGAAATTATTTTGGCTCACAGTTCTGGAGGAAAGGCATGGCAGGTCCTGGAGGTAGGAAGCAGAGTGGTCATATTTCATCCACACACAAGAAGCAGAGAGTAGAGTGGATGAGATCAGGGTGAGGCATCAGGCTACAAATTATATACAAAGATGTGTATTGATGCACATTTTCCATCAAAATTCTGCCTCCTAAAGCTTCCTGTGGTAATTTGCATATAATTGGCCCCCAGAAGCTCATAGGGAGTGGCACTATTAGGAGGCCTTGCTGAAGTAAGTGTGACCTTGTTGGAGAAAGAGTGTCACCATAAGGATGGGCTTTGAAGTCTCTTATGCTCAAGCTACTCCTAGTTTAGACTACTTCCTGTTGCCCACTGACCAAGATGTGAATTCTTAGGTCCTTGTCCAGTATCATGTCCGCTATGTCCCACCATGATAATAATGAACTAAACCTCTGAAATTATAAGCCACCCCAATTAAATGTTTTTCATTATAATGAAATCTCATCACAGCAATGGAAACCCTAGCTAAGGCAGTTTCAAAACCTCTGCAAACAGTACCACTAACTGGAAACAGTGTTCAAGCACATGAGCCTATGTGAGACATTTCTTATCCAAAGCACAACAACAATATTTATGTTTTTCTTTAATTTGAAGTTGATAAACTTCTGCAACTACTGCTAGACAGAACAACACCTAATTTAGAACCCTCTTTCTCTTGACAGATGATATGACACACTGATAAAGTAACAATTAAAAACACTTTTTAAAAAATGGTGCATATGGATATTTTGTCTACAAGGACAGTATGTACCATGAGCCTGCCTGGTGCTCGCAGAAGCCAGAAGAGGACATTTGATCCCGTAGAACTGGAGTTGTGAGTTCCCATGTGCTCATCAATGATTCTAGATTCATTTTCCGGTTTAGTCATTTCAAGTCTCACTGACACCTCAACCTATAGATTTGGACTTTATAAACATTTTACCTAGGTTTTGTGGTTTTTAAATATGAAGTGTTCCTCATAAGTTCCTGCACTTCAACATGTGGTCCTGGCTGCTGGTTTGGAAGGTTGCAGAACTGATAGGAGGTGAAAGTGGGCCACTGGGTATCATTTTGAAGTTCCATTTTGTAGTCCAGCCCCACTTCCTGTCTCTTTCCTGCCCTCTGTTCCTCTAAAATGTGAGAGAATGAGGGCTTCCAGCAGTATGGCTAGCCATTATGTCTTTTATTCCAAGAAAAGTGCCTTCAAACTGTGAGCCAAAATAAACACTCCATTAACTTGTCATTATAGAGATCTTGTCACAGCAAAATACCAAATAAAGATAAAAATATCACAACTAGAGTAATGGGTTGGATAATTTGCAGATAATCTTATTTGAAAAATAAAAATATTTGCACATACCATAAACGTCTTCAGATAATTAATGATTTCAAAATAAAAAGACCTTGCTGGATTACTTGAGTGGGCCCTACTCACTATTACAGACAAAGTAAGAGTAAGTGAGAGACAAAGACATGTGAAGAGGACCATGTGTAGACAGACACAGTGACTGGTTAGACAGTGCCATAAACCAAAAGGGTACATGGAGTCAGGGGCAAGGAATGGAATTTTCCCTTGAAATTCTCCAAGGGGCGGGTGTGAAGTTTGACTGAAATGTTTGTATCAGACTTCCAATTTCAGGAACAATGGCGGGATAAATTTGTTTTAAGCCACCAAGTTTGCATTTATTTATTATAGAAGGTACAAACAACAACAACCAAACCAAATGTAAAGAGCATAAAATGGAAGTCCTTTTGGACAAGTTCAGGCTAGCCTGAGTGACATAATGTGTGAAGACATAGATAGAGGGGAGCAAAGATAAGCAGAAGGTCGCCCTCCTAGCACTCGGCCCGAGCCCACTCTGGCTATCAGGAGTTACAGAGTGAAAGGCCGGATAGATAAGTGAGGAGGATTACCTCACCCAGTTGCTAAGGTGATGAGGCCTGGCCATCGAATTAGCATATTAAGGGAGAACAGACCCAAACCCGCTGAGTTTCGACCCCGAGCTTCCCGGCTGAAGTAAAGGGGACTCCAGCCAGCCCTCAGAAGCTAACACCTGGAAACTCTGAGGAGGCTCTGCAGTCAAACTCCCTCCGATCCTGGTCGACTCCCGGGACGCTGAAGGACCAGACGCTGAAGGACCAGACCCTATATCCTAGGCACGGGGAAAACAAGGCTCCGAGCGAATTGCCGCCCGAACCAGCGATCGAGGCCTGACTACACCCACCCCGTGGGGCATTGACAGAAAGTGTGGACATAACGGCGAGACAGGTCGTATGATTATATTAATGTATGATTATATTAATGTATGATTATATTAATGTGTGATCATATTAATGTGTGATTAATGTGTTTGATGTGGATTGTGTATTCTGAATAAGCATCAGTAAAAGGTTATTTAACCGCCATTGAGTGTCTGGGCTTTCTGTCCAATTCGTCTCCAGCTGACCACTGGGGAAGTGCCTGGGATTTTGCTCGTGACACCAAACCAACAGAAAACAATGAGGAAGAGCGCATTTGAAATGCACCATTTGGATTATCCATGATGTCACTTCTGTTTCATATCCTTCTGATAGCTGTTTTCACATCTCTCCTTCGACCTTTCTCTCTTCCTTCTCTTTTTTTATTGGTTCATTTTCTCACTATTACACACACACACACACACACACACACACACACACAGGACTGCTGTGTAGAAAACAATATAGATATAAAAGGAGAACAGAGGTAGAAATGCTTATGTTGTTAAATCCTTATGTGAATAATTTAAATAGAAATTTAAATTGATGGCCAATCTGAGTGTCCTTTGAGAAAATTAAGTTTGGATAGATGTCTAAGTAGTAAAACAAACCTCAATTCTAGAAGGAGAAAGTAGGCGAGGCTTTCTTTGGGTCAGATGCAGCGCATAAACTGAAGGAGCTGGTTCCCAGGTCATTCTCTGGGGAAGCTTCATTGATGATGGTGGGGGAAGACTTTCAATAGCTGCAAGACAATGCATCAACAGTGGGATGCTGTTTGAGCCAGCCTCTCACGTGTACCCTGAAGTCTAGGAAAAGCAGAGCAGAGAAGCCAGAGAGACACCACAATGAGACACAAGCAGACATAGAGGAAAGAAGTTGAAATGATGCTGTGAGAAAAGGTACACATGGCTGAACAAGATAAGGATCATGGCTTAATTTAAGAGTAAGAGCTATTATATGCCTGGGCCCTAGGTCAATCAACATAAAATTAATATAAGCATCTGTGCAGGACTATGGGACTGCAGGACTGCCAGTCTGTGGGTCTGTGGGTCTGTGGGTCAGAACCTCAGGGCTAGGATGGAAAGGCCAGGCCAGAAACTTCATACTACATTCTTTAGCACTATTTTGTTTTGTTTTTAGAGAAGCAATTATCAGAAAATACAATTTTCAAAGGCTGGTTGATATATAATTTTTGATATATGGATATACTATTAATATTTTTGAGAAATTTTCATATAACTGAAATACTGATATATTTAATATATAACAAAATCAAGAAAATATGAGTCTTAATAATCTGACACCTTTCAGCATGTATTTTACTACATTTACTTGGATGCATTTCTTGGGTGGACTTTGAATAATGTAAGGGTCACACCCATTATGGTTGATAATCTCTGAGTCTAATTTTCAATGTTTTAGCAGAGCCAGTAAGAGCCACAGAAGTATACCCTACTGATTTTTATCCAAATATAATCCCATGTCACTCTTCTGTTAGCTAGATCATCAAAATTCTGGTGTCACAGAAGTAGAATGTAGGGAATCAAAATTGACTAGGAAGAAGGGCCTCACACAGTTCCAGTTAAAACAGCTGACTTCTGCAAACGTTACAAGTCCATGCCTGATGTAATGCATTCTGAGATTCTTTCCAGAACCTTGAAAAGGATCGTGGAAGTTGAGGACATCGTAGATGATGCTTTGCTGTCTTTATAGTGTATCTATTTCTGTACCTGTGCAACCTCATCCCTTTTAGTGCAGCAACTGAGCCAGTAAGGTGTGATCCGAGACAGACTCCCTTCATACAGAACTTTTTTGCGCAGTTGGTGGAGACATCAGGATTGCCAATTCTTATTACAAGCATTCTTCCCGCCAAGTACCATAAGATGCTAAAAGAGTATGATATTTAGTAGATCTCTTTATCTGCTTCAGACTTTGAAAAACGGAGATAAACATAGCTCATGCAACATCTTGCACGTTCCCTTTCCTCTCTACATGTTCCCTTCCGAATAGTTTTCTTGGTTCTAAACTATCTTCTTGTGAAGCAGATATCAGTACTATTGAAAACATTTCAAACTGGAAGCATGTATACCCAGATGCCTCACATTCTAGTGAAATATCTGTCATTATTCTATTTTTGTCTAAAAGTTTCAGAGCATGTGGAACATGGATTATGAAGTGATGTTCAAGCAGAAAAATGTGCCATTTGAGAGGACATTTGGCATTCCTGAGGACACCCTGCTGATTAAAATTGAGGGAAGAAAAGCTCTGTGCATGGTTAAAGACACAGCTGCAGGGCGTAGCAATCTTTTCTTTTTGTTTTGCTTATTTTGGTGTTCTGGTTTTCAATGCTGTCTGAAAGCTTGAATAAAATAACAATATGAAAATTAAATTTTTTTATCCTTGAATCCTGACAAGTTGCCAAAGCTGTAACATTGCTCAAACATGTAATCAGTCACGCAAAACTCAGAAGTTTTGAAATACTGAAAAAAAATCAGAAAAAAATCTGTATATAATATACACCTTATTAATCTATGTTGATTTATATTGTGAAATTGAAATTAGATTTGAAGAATACATTTTTGTAGACTTTTCTGTCAGTACTTTTTGAAGTGAGGTTTCATATTGAAATAAATATGAAGGAAACATTCTCACTTCCTTGGCCCTATTTAGGAGTGAGCATTAGTCTAATTTTACCATTTGTTTGTTTGTTTGTTTGTCTGAGACAGGGTTTCTCTGGGTAACAGTCCTAGCTGTCCTAGAACTCATTTTGTAGACCAAGCTACCCTCAAACTCACAAAGATCTGCCTGCCTCTGCCTCCTGAGTGCTAGGACTAAAGACATGGGTTTAGCCTGTAGTTCTATGAAATTCCCCTTCATGTGTTAGCATGTCTATTAATGTCATCCTTGTCCAGGTCTTGTTTAGGTAGTCATGTTGATGAGACATCACCGGTATATCTTTTCTGACATTTCTAGAAGATACAATCGCACAGCAAATTTCCGGTTCCTTGGATTCTTACCATCTTTCTGCCTCTCCTCTGCCTGACACTGAGACCCAGGTACAGGAGCTGTATTGCAGATGTGGAGCCAGGGACCCAGTGGGCTTTCTCCTTCATGTCATGTGTGCCCTGTTGCCCTCTATCTGCCCACTCCTCAGTGTCCTTTTAACCTTTCTTGATTTTTCCTAATACTTTAGTCTTTACACTAACTTATATGCATAGTTGTATACACTATTACAGTCTAGAATCTGCATTTGAATATGAACATGTAGATTTGTCAACTTTTTATATCCATCCACTTTCCTGAAAATTGATTTTATTTTTCTTTTTAGCTTAACAAAATTCCATTGTGTGGATCTACCACAAATTTATTATCTGTTTACCAGCTGGTGGACACCAAGGCTGATTCTAATCACTTCCCAAATGTGTATTATTGTCTCTGGAGTGGGACATGGAATCCTTTGAGTATAAGCCCAGGAGTGGCACACTTAGGCCACATGTTAGTTCTACCTTTAATTTTCTGAGAGATATCCAAACTGATTCACACAAAGCCTGGATTTATTTGTACCTCCACCACCAACAAAGCAGGTCTTTCCCTTCATTCTTGCCAGCATTTTTTTTTGTCAGGATGTCAGGCTTCTTTTAATTTTTTTTTTAAGTTATGAAGAGATGGCTATGTGATGGAGAACACTTTTGTTCTAGCAGAGGAGCTGAATTCAAATTCCAGTGCTCACATGGTGACTCACAATTGTCTAGTGTGCAGAACACTCACACACATGGCATAAAACAACTAAAAAATATAAGTAACACTAAAAGAAATAAAATAGGTTTTCTGGAAAATAATTTATTAATTCTTTGAAAATTAAATATAATGTATTTTGATCATATTCATTCTCAACCCCTCCCAAATCCATTCCCTTTTCTGTATTCTCCCAACTTCATGTCCTTTTAAAAATTTATTTTTAATTTAATACCTCACTGACTCCAATCTGTACTGTCCATAGATTTTTGGGCCATCCATTAGAGCATTATTGACCCACCAGGAGCCATTGTAAAAGCTGCCTATCCCTTCGCAGAAGACATCAACTGTCTATAGTTTCCCTGTTAGGGGTAGGAACTCATTAACACTTTCCCAGTCCATGTTAGAATATTTATTGGCATGCTTTTCTTTAAGTTTTATAGAGAAAGCCATTGCTTCTGGGAGTCTAGGTATGCAGTGTCCCTGTCCTGTCCGGAAGACACTGTTTTGTCCAGTCTTCCCTGCCCTATGGCTCTGACAATCTTTCAGTTCTTTCTTCTGCAATGAACCCTGAGCCTTAGGGATGGGTGTGATACAGTGGTGGCATTTATGGCTGAGTACTCCACAGTCATTAATTCCCTATACTCTGAGTACATGTGGCTTTCTGAATTAACTACACCCACTGGACAAGGAAACTGCCTCTGATGACTGTCACTGTTCACAGGAAGAGAGATATGAAATTAGAGAGCAGTCTGAGAATATGTCCACTTGACAGGGTAAAAGTAGTAGGTTCAATCCTGATGCCTGTGAGGTCCCTACCCATGGGTTTTTGATAAAAAGTTTACAGTACAAGGCATACACTCCCTGGGCTAACCTATGACATTTTAGTTGAGATGAAACAATGTCTTCATTGGAATGAATTATAAAAAGTCATGTTTCCTGCAAATAGGAGAATTTTCATTTATTTGACATTAATGCTAGTTTAATATACACACTGTCTTAGGGTTTCTATTGCTGTGAAGAGACTCCATGACCATGGCAACTCTTACAAAGGGAAACATTTAATTGGGGTGGCTTACTGTTTCCGAGATTTAGTCCATTGTTATCATGGCAGGACATGGTGGCATGCAGGCTGACATGGTTTTAGAGAGGAAGCTGAGAGTTCTGCATCTTGGTCTGCAGGCAGCAGCAGAAGTCTGTGCCTGAGCATAGGAGATCTCAAAGCCTGCTCCCACAATGACACACTTCCTTCAAAAAGGCAGTGCCTACTTCAACAGGGACACATCTCCCAATAGTGCCACTCCCTATGACCTTACAGGGGCCAACTACACTCAAACTATTACTCTTAGCTAAGTCATTTAATAGCTCAGTATCCAATTTTCTCATTTGTTAACTTCATAGCAGTGGCTACAGCTCAGTCATTCTAAACAATAGTGGTGATTTTTGGTGATAAAATTAATCTTAGAGTAAGTCCAAACTATATAACAAGTAAGGTAGATCTTGTCTCTCTACATCTGATTCTTTCTCCTGCCATTTCTATGATGTCAGATATAATTAATATTATGTTATTATAATATAATATTAATATTATATTACACATAATATTAATATCTCAGACATATGTTCTGGTAAGGCAGAAAAATTTCCCAACACCTGAGTTCAACACTAAATAGCCCTACTCTTAGGCTTTCAATGTATTTGTTTTGTTCTTCCCTGGAGAGTCCCAGACTTGGTACACATCAGATGCTCTCAGGAACACAGCCTGTTGTATATTCAGCTAGAATTCAATCAGTGGTTTTAAAGCACCTTTCTAATTTGCTTCAAAGTATCCAAATTCTACTTAGGTAATAGTGGGCATGTGCAGGTACAGGAAAATCAACATTAGAAATACCTCAAAATTCTCCGAGCTGAGGGACACGTACGTGGGGTTCATTATATTATTCAGCCTAGTTTTGGAAATGTTTCAAATTTTCATAATAATAATGTCTTTTTCATTTTCATTTTACTGGTTATTCCAATAGGCAATTTCGGGGGGCTCCATCCAGTAATAACTATGAAGCTGCAAGGAACAGATGCTTGTAAGTGCTTACTCTTGTGGGATTAGTCCTAGCCCAGTGTCCTGGTTTGAATGAGATGCTCCCTTCAGGCTCAGGCATCTGAATCCTTGGTTCCCAGATGATGATGGTTTGAGGGAAGTTTGGGGAGTGTGGACTTAGTGGAGAAAATGTGTCCCTGGGGGTGGGCTTTGAGAAAGATAATCTTGCCTCACTTCCAGTTCACCCTGTCTGCTTTATGCTTTTGGTAAAGCATGCAATCTTTCAGCTTCTCGCTCCTGCCCCCATGCCTTCCTGCTGTCATCTCTCTCCCTTAGGATGGTCTCACCGCTCTCCTCTGGAACCACAAGTTCAAATGGACTATTCCTGTTGTAAGTTCCAGTGTTTGTTACAGCAGCAGAAATGTAACTAGTACACACCCAGGTCAGGTTTTGAAGACTTTTAAGGGTCTTCTACTTTGGAAACATATGTACCAAAAATTAAGGTATAGGTAGAGGAGATGTTCATGTAGTGTATAAAATGAATCTGCATGTGAAGAGAGGCTGAGGGACACATTTTGGAAGCATCAGTAATTATTTAATAATGAAAAACTAACCTTTAAAATGAAGTCGTGAAAATTAACTATCCTTTAAGATCCAGCTTCTAAAAGTCTCATTTCTGTTGTCAATAAATATAACAAGTTTCCTGTCTTTGCTATAACTTTTGTTTTTCTACAGTTCATCTCTGTAGCACTGGATCTCATGCCATTGCACTATCAGTTCTTTGACATGCAGATTTATTTATTTAGCTTTAAACCTTTCAAAACCTCCTGAAAAGGACTTGCATGTTCTAAGGATTCAATGAAAGTGTGCTCCATAAATAAAATAGATTATACTTATACCACTCTTCTAAATAATCATGTCCCAGCACCTGAAATGTGGGTGTACACATGTTGTTTAATTAATAACCAACATTAATTTAGGAAAGAGGATTGGTCAGAAAGAAATAATGTCAAGTTTGAAAGAGAATCTTTTTTTTTTTAACCCATCAAAAATGAACACTACTCTTTTCAAAGAGAGCTATAAATAAACACCACATTTTTCCAATCCCTGGAAGAGACACTCTATTTGGGCAAGTGCAGCCTTGAATGTTAATTCTGTTGTATTGAAAGCACCTGGGATTCATAGACTTCTTCCTTGCCTTGGCTCACACAAGAGCAGTTTTCTCTTCCACACAGACTACAGAATGACCCAATTCTGTCACTTTAGTGGAACAAATAATTAGAAGAAATTTAATTGACACAGATAAAAAAGCATGTGTGAAGGAAAAAAGAAGACCTCAAGAAAACTATCAGTGGTGAACTTCCTTGGGACTGTATTGGTTTGCGATGAGGTACTATCTCTTGCTTTGAACTAGATACATTCAAGCCGTTCCTTAGCTTAAATGTTTCAATATGACTAGGAGAAGGGTCTGAAGGCTCTTGCCACAGAAGACATTCCTGAGCCTACTAGTCATGAATGGGACTAGCACAGGGGTGAGGAGGCTCTACCTGCTTGTAGGGAGGCTGAGGAGATCCTTATGTCTAGGAACACTGCAGCTATCTAGTGTCCTGAAGCCAGCCAACTAGATAGCAATGCTACCATAAAAAAGCAGAAATTGCAGTGTATTTTTTTGTGTCCATTTTCAATAACAAGACTTCACACACACACACACACACACACACACACACATACACACACACACACCACTTCAATGAGGATAAAACCATTATGTAATGACTTAGGGCTCAATGTAAATTTTATTTTCTATTTTACCACAAAAAAAATCTCATTTTTCAATTCCAGAAAAAAATGTGTATTTTCATAAAAATCACAATACACTACACCAAACTTTAAAACTATGCTGTCAGCTTTCTACTCGCCGGAATTTCTGCCAAGAACAATTAGTAATGCTGAATAAGATATTAGGAAGTATCTATTGGAAAGCTCCAGTGAGCTGTAAGAACAGTTAGACAGGGAGGTCACTGTGGTGAGTCCCACATTCCCTCAGCTTGGCCTCCTATGGCATCGACCAGTTCGGGAGCAACGCTGGGCAGCTGAAAAGCAGAGGAGACTGGAGGAAAATAAAAATGAGTTTGGAATCTATCAAGGAAGACAGGCCCTGGCTTCCTACTGGGACTTTAAAAATATGAGATGCCTCGAAATGACAAAAGAGCAGTTTTGAAACAGCGCCCCCTTCCCCCAAGTTCGGATGAAGGCCATCCGTGTCACTGCTGGAAGGAAAAAGAACCACTGGGAATCTTAAATTTTACTTCGAAGTTTTCATGTAACTTTCGTCAATTAAAAAATAATCAAGCACATCAGGAAATAAGGTGAGGTGACTGAATAATGAGAGATCAGAACACAAGGTCATCACAGAGAGAGTCCGCAGACCTCCAATTTAAATTGTCCATGGCTAGTAAGTCAGGAAATTACACGACAGAAAATTTCAGTAGGCTGAAAGCCCAAATTAAAATATCAAGAGGGAATTCTGTAACAGAAAAGCTTAATAACTGAAATTTTAAAAAAATCAACATATAGGCTCAATGGTATATCAGACCCTCTAAATGTATAGCGTAAGGGAGTCAGCTGCAATTTCACTGTTCTCTTTCTCTGGTGACAGGACATACTAGGCAGGTTCTCTAGAGAAACTAACCAATAGAATGTGTGTACATATTATAAAAGGAGGCTTAGTGAAGGAGATCACAAAGCAGGGGCTGAGTAGCCTAATGCCAGAGAAACAGAACTCAGTAGCTTTGCAGTCCATAAAATACCTTAGTGGTCCCAGTGTGGTTCTGACAGCCTGGAAGATCCCTGGGGGTGGGGCAGGGGTTGCTAATTTTCAGCCCGCATTGAAATGCCAAAGAAGTCATAATCTAGAATCTGGCAGGAATATGGTGGGATAGCAGTATGGACATAGCTCCTATGAAGGTAGGGGAGCAAGCAGCGCTGCTTCTCTAGGACCAGGCCACCTAGCTGGAAGGAAATCTTCTCCTTGTCTTAATCCTTTCTAGAAACGTGATCACAGCTGCACTCAGTAGGGTTTCTTAGCTGATTTCAGATCCTTCCGGAGTTTTTTGTTGTTGTTTTTGTTTTTTTGTTTTATTTTGGTTTTTTTTTGTTTGTTTGTTTTTAGAAAGTAGGTGATGTAAGCATCAAGGAAAAGAAGATAACAGGTGAATGCATTTTCAGAAAAATATTCATCATCTGTTGACAGTTTCATACATGTCTGTGATGTATTTTAGTCATTCTCATGCCCATTCTCTCTGTTCTTTGCTAGTGGCCATGCCCCGCCTGCAGAGGCGCCACGCCACGCCTGGGGCGTGTCTGCATGATCAGCCCTTAAAAAGCTCCTCCACTACGTGGCGTGGCAGATACTCCTTTTTCTCCTCTGCTTCTTCTCACCCACCTCTTCTTTTCTCTTTCTTTCTGTTCCCCTCCCCGACCAGTTCTTTTAATAAACCTAATATGGCTCTTTGGCAGCGTGCTAGCGTGTTCTTCCCCACGCAAAATACTAACACAATCATCCTCCTTCTATTTCTGTTGAACCCTTCATTCTCCCTAAGCTCCCTTCCTATTGTCATGTCTCTGTTTTACTGTCACCCACTGAGTGTCACTAGGGATGCTTATGTGAGCATGGGAAAGCCAACTTAACAATCGCTACACCAATGAAGAAAATTACTTTGCCCTGGCTCAGCAACAATGGATCGCCAATAGCTCCTCAAGGAGGGGTGGGGCCTCATGAGCTCACGCTCCACTTGTGATAGAATACTGATTAGCCCCCATCTTAGACGTGTTATCATAGCTGCTATGATGTCATGGGAGCAATAACTCTTTTATGTCCAGAGAAAAAGACAACATTCCATAGCAATTCTCCCCATCCTTCATAATATTCTGTGAGACAGGGGTGAGTAGAATTCCTGTAGATGTCTCATATAGGACTGAGAAACCCTAGTCACTTGTTCTAAAGACTTTGATAAGTTTTGAGTCTCTTCATTAATTATACCCACAGTGAAAAGACACTTCTCTGAGCAAGGGTGAAAGTAACATTAATCTATGGGCATAAATATTTAAAAGGCAGTTTGATGCTGTATGCATTTAGCAAACAACAGTGGTAGATTCCCTGATGGGGTGTCAGACATGAAAATGCCTCCCATTGGCTTCCTGACTGAACTGGCATACACATTTCCTCTGCCAAACTCTGACAAATACCTATGGAAATGGGGAGTTTGGGAAGAGATTGGTTGCCCAATCTTTGGGATGAGTCAAAAGTACTTTATTGTTTATCTCTTACTATTCCTTCACATATTTTGGCTTTGAGTATTTTCATTTTGAGTGAGCCCTGTGACTTCTCTGATCAAATCCAGATAATGGAAGCAGTCGCAAAATTCAGTAACAGAAAAGCACACTGCTTGAACTTCATTCCAAGGTTCAGCTGCTCATTTTGCCCAACTCAGGGCTATGAACAGGGCTGCTTTCTGCTACCTCCATTTCTGATGGATTCTTCCAGACTCTGAACTTCAAGGATGTCTAAATTACTGTTCTATTGCTATGAAAAAGCCACTATGACTAAGGCAACTTATAAAAGAAAGCATTTAGTGGGGGCTTGCTTACCCTTTCAGAGGGTGAGTCCACAATCATATGTCAGAGAGAGTGGAAGCAGGCAGGCGTGGCTCTACAGCAGTAGGTGAGGAGGTACCTTTCATCCACTCATCCACAGGCAGCAGGGAGGGAGGGAGAGAGGGAGGGAGAAAGAGAGAGAGAGAACAAGCATGCTAACTGCGAGTGGTGTGAGCTCACCCCTAGTGAGACACCTCCTCTAACACGGCCACACCTTCTAGTCTTTCCCAAACAATCTACTAACTAGAAGCCAAAGATTCCAATATATTAGCTTATGAGTTTATTCTCACTCAACCTCGCACATAGGAGATGAAAAAGAGAAAGAAAAAAAAAAAAATCCTCCACTCCAGAGATTTTTGTCTGGGCTTGAAAAGCATCTGAAGTTGTCCCTCTCAAAAGACTATGTGCAGATATTAGCTTTATTTATTTACTTATTTATTTATTTATTTATTTTCTTTAAATCTCGGTTCATCCCTGGAGGTATCTTTTCTGCAGTCCTTGTTATGGGGACATTTTATTTCCTCTGGCTGTGCATTTAACCTCCATGCATATAGTGGTCCATGACCTTGTGAGGGTCACTTTCTCTTGCTGCAGAACAGGCATTACAACATTACAAAGGACTCATGTTCTGTCCCTGACCATGTCTGTGGCTACAAATGATCACTCAATGTAAGGACCTCTTTACTTCAGCATCAGAGCATCTTTCCAGCCCTCTCCTGATCTTTGGAATCATTTGTTAGCTCCAGACACGAGTGTGCAGCTGACACAGGGTACAGAGGGCACTCATTAAACCTTCCAACACATCTGTTGTCTTAGAATATCAACTCGATGGGAACATAAATAATTCTCACCCCTCAAGTATTTTATTTTTGCATGGCTGGATTAAGTATAGAAGCCTACCCAACTCACTGACTCGTGCCTGACAGTCTAAGTGCTTACTAAATATTTATTGAATTATGAGCAATTGTGCTAATACGAGCTCACTGGTGTTAGATACGGTTTGCAGAAGCGGTTAAGACAGGAGAGGAGAAGTTCTCCCCCTGAGGCCTTTCAAATTGGGTTAAGTTATTGTGTTAGAAAGGTCTGGCTATGTTGGCTGAAAATGGCAATGGGCGGGAACAGCCCAATGCTGACGTTTTAATGCCGCTCCACTGGCTCCAACATGGCTAAAATGTGGAAAGATCCTGAGGTCACACTGCAGAAGCACCTCTCTATCTTATTCTTTTCCAAATTTCGTCAGCGATTTGCGCAAGGAATTTTAGGCTTGGAGAAAATGGATACAAAGCTTCAATCGTCATTTTTGTCCTGGCTGCAAAATAACCCTCTAATCAGAAGATGGAAGGGAGGTTTCACTTTACCTTCAGACTCTTCAGACCCCTGCTGCAGGAAATTGGCTCTTATCTGAGTTCTAGAAGATCCAATGAGTGACTCAAGCCAGCCCAGACTCCAACCTATAGCTCTTTCTATAGTCAGAGGAAAAGACAGCTATGAAAGGACCAAAGAGAAAGGGAGAGAGAGTTTGGGAAGAAGGGGGGGATGCATTCAAGAGAACCTGCCCTTCGATGGCTGGAAGTGAGTCAGTGGGCTGCACGTCTGTGGAGTGGACTGTTCCTTCATCTCTTCTCGTGTGTCATGTGACATGTTACCCTGCTCTGGCAGCCTCCAGTTCAATATCAGGGGTCATGAAGCAGAACCATGAAGGCAGGGGAAAGGATTTAAAGTCATAATAAACAGCAAGGGAGGAACGGCCAGACACAAGCTTTATTCATTTCTCTTGAGAAAAGGACACATGAGCTGGGGTTTGGTGTCACCAGTTGGTGGTTAAATTAAGAACCCATGAATATCAGGAACTTAAATATGGAACACGTGCCACACACTAAGTGCATCTGTTTTATTAAGAGTCATGTATGTTAAGTTTGCAGAAACCTCATAAATATTAGGGACTCTTGATATTGCTGCCTGTCTTTCTGCCTAACATACCCACAGTCCAGTTTTATTCTGTAACTAATTCATTTGCTTACAGCCCTCTACTAGTTAAAATTTTCCAAGTCTCTTCAGGATACAGGATGGCAATAGCCTGGTCCATCACAGCTAATTTGGTTCTCTTCCCCTGCTCCATCACCAGAGGACCCCCTCTTCAATGGACCCAGAACTACCCCCTCTGACAAAGAGCTCTCTCAGCAGAAAACAGCTAAAATGCCACTGCCTGGCATATTTTATATCCTCTTAGAACTAGGAACGGTATTTTCCTGCCAGAACACTTCCCAGGTTCCTGCTGGAGGACTACACTTCCCAGGTTCCCTTGTGCATCAAGTCTGCCCATTTCCCAACTCTAAGGGGCCCGCAGTCCATCTTCCCCTTTAGGCATTTTGAACATCCACACATGTGGGTGAGAAAGATGTCCACTCATTATGAATGGTTTTGTCTGAGGTCAGATCAAGCTCTCTTTCTACCCCCTCTCTCTATATATAGCTGCTTAAAAAATAGTCTAACATATGGTACCAAACTTGCTAACTATCTTATATAAGACATTTCATAGATTCTCCTAATTCCCATCAATTTCTTTTGCTGACTTGTTCATATCTTCAAATGTTAAAAAAAAATATTGAATGATTTACAAACTACAAACTTGCTTGTCAAACAAAATTAATCTCGAGGGCATATTATAACTTTAGTATTATTAATATTATGATTTTCATAGCTTTAATTATAGAAAACCATTTGTGTATGTCTGGTACCAGCATATTGACTCAATATATGATACCTTCAAATTAAGGAGCTAGGGAGATGATGAGTTAAGAGCATTAGCCATCCATCCAAAGGACCCAGGTTCAATTCCCAGCACCCATGTGGCAGCTCACAGCTGTTGATAACTCCAGTTCCAGGATCTGGCATCCTTACACAGGCATATATGTAAGTAAAACATCAAAGCATATAAAAATAAAATAAAAAAGAATGGCATGATCGTTATATGTGTACTGCATCAAAGAAATAAAAAAATAGACTTGCTCTTTATATAGTGTAAATTAATAAGCTACTTAATGATGTAGAACAGCGTCCACTAGAACTTTCCATGAGCATGAGTTTGTTATTTTGCTCCCTTACCCCTTGTAGGTTATCCTGCAGGCAGCTGGCTGCTCAGTAGGACTGTGGATGCTTTAGGAAGCGAAGAATTTTAGGATCAAAACTCAGGAGAAGAAAAGGTGTATATGTACTTTCTTTAAATAATAAACCTTGGAGCTAGGCGTTAGTGGTACTTGCCTGTAATTTTGGCACTACTGGGTTTAGGGTAGGAGAATGATGAATTTGAGGCCAGTCTGGGGTATATAGCAAGACCCTGTGAAGAAAGGAAGATTGAGGCAGTCAATGGAGGTGAGGAGGGAGGGAGGGAAAGAGAGAGAGAGGGAGAAAAAGAGAGAGGGAGGGAGGGAGGCAGGGTGAGAGTGTCAATCTTGGGCTATTTTTTCCCGTGGAAATGCACAGTCAAAATCAGGTTATCTGAAGATATTTAGATTATTAATGTAGTGAAAGAGGTATTCAGAAGTACAAAAAAATGTAGTAGTTGAGGCTAGGATTTTGATCTATTTACTTGGAACATCTTTAGTTTGTATTTTTAGCCAGAGTTTCTAAATCTGCTCAGTGTCACTGAAAAAGTTTCAACACCTTGTCTCAACCTCCTGAGTAGCTGAGATTCCAGGCTTGTGACTCTGAGCCTGGCAAAAAAAATATGATGACAAATTATATTTGATTTAAATGCTTTTGAAGAGGAACAGCTAGTGCTTGAGGGTGAAAACAGCTCTCATATCATCTTACCATCCTTCCTGTTCATGGGCAAGCTTCTACTTTGTACCTCCGAAAGTGTCACATGAGCATCTGAACAGAATGAAACCAGGCCATGCCTCTTCCCTTTGGAGCCAGCTGACACTAAGGTCTGGAGAAAATCATTGCTATCTAGTCTTCCCTGGGGCTGTGAAAAGTGCAGGGCAAATGAAGCTTCTGGAGATGAGGGTGACCTCATTTTCCTGCAGGGAGTTTTGTCCCAAATTTGCTTAGTGTACAGTAGCACACTCCCATCTTATATTTGAAGAATACATTTTAGTTTCCCAGCAGTGGCTGAAACTACAGACAGCATTACATCTTTTTTTTTTTCATGTAAATGCACTCATGATAAATCTTGATTAATAAATTAGGCATAGTAAGAGATTAACAAAATCTAATAATAAAGTAGAGCAATCATAACAATATTCTGTAATATGTTATATGAATGTGGCTTTTCTTGAGTCTAGATAAATATAAATGTTTTCTGTTATTAACCAATTCAATTATAAAATGATTATGGGTAACAACAGACCTCTGAAAGGGAAACTGAGTTAAGGGGTACTAGCTGTATGCAGTATCTGCCTCAGCATCTGATTATAGACGTGACCTAATTTGTTTGAAACCCAGTGGTACTTATTTACCTTTGGCCCAGCTAAAATATTTTGGCAGGATTATTTGTGGTGCAGCTCATTTCCACCTCATCAAACTAACTAAAACCCATCACACACCAGCAACCAGCTATGACCTCAGTGTCAACATGAGACTTATGAAAGTAAGTTTCTGCACATTTTTTCCCTCAGAGGAAGACAGTCTAACACCTAAGAAGTACCACAAACCTTGTTAAAAGGACTTCCCCCAGATTCTTAATTTATGTCTCATATACTGGCTACTCTCCCTGCTGCCCCCATATTTCTGATCTACTGTTTATTGGCATCACTGATAGATATCTCTATGAATAATAAGTAATAAGATGTACCTTTACATTCCTACCTTCCCAGTCCCAAATAACCTACTCAGAGGCTAAATATGAATTATAAATGCTTGGCCAATAGCTTAGGCTTATTACTAACTAGCTCTTACATTATAAATGAACTCATATCTATAGTTATGCTTTACCATGTGGCAGTACCTTTGTTAGCATGGCATGTTCATCTCCTGTTCCTTCTTTACCTGCGGGTGACTCCTGACTCTGCCCTTCTCCTTCCCATCGTCCTTAGTTTGGTCACCTTGTCTATACTTTCTGCCTGGCTACTGGCTAATCAGCATTTTACTAAAGCAATTCAAGTGACAGATCTTTACAGTGTACAAGAAGATTATTTCACAGCAATAAAGTTCTTCTGTCTCATGCCTTTTAGCCTCATCTTATGTTACCTCACATGACCACACCCAAACCTGATCCCTCACCTTTTGCCATCCTCTTCTACAGGGCTAATTTTGTTGGTTGCCTCTCCTGAGATTCTCAAGACCACATTAGGAAAACATACAGGGCTGGAGAAGTGGGTAAGAGTATTATTAGCTGTGTAAACTGACACCTGAATTTGTTCTGGAAACCCCTGCACAAAAGCCAGATGAAGCGGGCCCATTCCTGTAATCCCAGAATTTCTATAGCTTGATGGGAGACAGAGGGAGACAAACCCATGCATGAGTCAGGTAGACCGCAGTATACAGTGTATGACTTGGCCTCAATGGGAAAGCCAAGAACTGATTCCTTAAAGTTATCCTTCGACCTCTTCATAAGATCTATGGCACTTGTATGCACACACACACACACACACACACACACACACATACATACACACACATGCACAAGCACACGCACACACATCTAAATACAAAATTTATGAAGAAAAAGACAGAAAGAACCCATAATGGAAGTCATAGCAAGTGGTAGCTGGTTTTATTTAAAACTATCATTCATCATCTTAAGGAAGATCAAGCCTGATGTTAATTGGTCATTTTAACATAAATAAGTCTTGAACTTTAATCATTGTTTTCTTGACTTCATTAAGCATGATTTGAATATTTTCTTCCTTTATCCTGTTATTTTGTTAAATAACTTCTAATAGAATTTTTTCTCTAATGCCAAATGATTAGCATTTCCTTGGGATCTGCCATATTTGTTCATGATTTATTATTTTCCAAAGGGCAGTGTCAATTAGCTTTTATATTTCCTTAGAGGTTTTAGATCTATGTCAACAAAGAAGATTAAACTATCATTCTTTAAGAGAAAGACACAAGACACAGAAAAGAAATAGAAGGGAAAGAGAAGGAGAGAGGAGGAAGAGGAGGGTGAATAGAGAGAGGGAGAAACTGCAATGAATTGACACAGTGCGCAGTTCCAGCATGGGAGGCTTCCAATGCATGGGACTTACTAACTGGCCCTCTACATGGCTTCTGCTCACCTTGAAAGGTTGTATAGCTTGCTAGGATGTCTCTGCATGGCCAAATGCTTTCCATCGTTTTATGTCAAAGCTC
Source organism: Sigmodon hispidus (assembly GCA_004025045.1). Lineage (NCBI taxonomy): Eukaryota > Metazoa > Chordata > Mammalia > Rodentia > Cricetidae > Sigmodon > Sigmodon hispidus. Next base: position 34,014 of record PVIH01010303.1, read on the forward strand.
CAATCCATAAACTGGGTGCATCCCACAAAGTCCAAAGAAGACCCATTGGCTGCCAACTTCAGTAGGGCAAAGGGGCAAACAAACCCAGCAATCAAAGCTGCCTGCCTATCACTTTCCTAATGAGGGTCTACTACTGACAGTATGCCAAAGGACTCATAAGCTGAGTAGGTTTTCCCTGAGAGTCAGAGGCACAAAGCTTATTGTGGTGGGCTGTCAGGTAGATGAGAGGGAGGTCCAGGCTTGGAAGGTAAATAGAAACCCCATACATACCCTTCCACTGAGTTGTGTATTGGTATCTATGGGAGGTCCCTAGATGCCCTGCCTAACAAGAAAAGATGTCCTTTGCCACAGATAATGATCTTCTCTGTAGGACAGTGTGGTCAGGCTCTGAGCCTCACATTCTTGCTTTCCCTGGGTTCTGTCCCACTTTGTCCCTAACAAGAATGATTGAGACATCTTGAAGGACCCTGGGTTCTAAGGCTTGAACCAGGCATTCAGTTCAGGCACTCAGCAGAGCACCCCCCATGAGAACCAAGGAACTAAAGTTTGTCCCAGGAAACAGAGTGACCCAGCCCAGATAGCTATAATCAACTCAGATAGGACATAATGGTCTGGTCAAACCTGTGATTAAAATACCAGAAGTTCCAAGCAGAATAGCGGTGACCAGCACCCGGTTGTAAAAGCCCCCTAACCAGCTGGTCTTGAGGCAACCCCATGACTACTGTGAGCAACCTTATGACTTTGAAGTATGACCTTTAAAGTGACCAATCATGTGTTCCCCTAGTTGCTATGGTGATTTTATGGTCTTAGCCTTTAAAAGAGATGTGGGATTGCCCCTCCCTTGCTACTCCCTTGCTCCCAAGGCAGAGAGGAAGTCCGTCTGCAGATGTAATAAACCTTATGCTTTTTAAATCAACTGGGACTGGAGTCTGGGTTCTTAGGGCCCCCCTCCCCCAGGATAGTACCCTGAATCTGGAGTCTATCAATCTCAGAGACAAAGGCAGCTATAGACAATAGGGACCACAGTGAAGGCTGACTGTGAGGATGCAGAAGGCACACACATCAGGAGCTTCACAGAAAAATATCCAAGATGAGAAGGGAAATTATCTTAGCTGTCTAAAAATAAAACCATTCTCCGGATTTTTTACTTCAAAAAGTGGAAGAGCCAGAGAAGACGACGATCATCTTATAGGTGGAGATTATCTCAGAGAATGGCTGCCTTCTACTTTTCCTCTTGTGGGTGAAGGATAAAAAGGAAAGGGGAGCAGCAGAGCACACAAGAAGAAAAGGGAAATGATCCCAACATGGCCACCGAGCAACCGCAAGTCCAAAAAAATATGGCTCAAAGAACTTGAATTCTTTACTACTGAGCAAATGTCTGGCCTCCCAAACAATGCTAGTTCTAGATTTACTTGTTAGTTTAAAACAAACCCCTGGATTCTGGGGAGAAATATAATTAAATGAATTATATACACTTTGTCCTCGTTACATTTAATTATTAACTTGACACAGTCTCCTGAGCCATCTGACAGGAAATCCTCAGTTGACAAATTACCTAGATCATGTTGGCTTGTGAGTGTGTCTGTGGGAAACCCTTAATTTTTTAGTTGACCTACCTAGGCTGCAGCCATCGATGGGTGGTACCATTCCTAAGAAGATAGTTATACCAAATGGCTAGCTATGCATGGACCTGTGAGGAAGCTGGCAAGCAGTGTCTCTTCATAGTTTCTTCTTCAAATTTTTGCTTGAGTTCTTGCCCTAACAGCCCTCAATGATAAATTGTAGTTTTTCTGATGAAATAAACTCTTTCTCTAAGCCAAAGTTGCTTGGTTAGAATATTTTCCAGCAAAGGAAAAGAAACCAGGGCATATTTACTTGGATATTGTTTCAATATAAGTGTACAATAGTAGATAATTTGAGCCTGCATATATGACACAAAACTAAATAAAGTGGATTTCTGTAACTTGATCCAACCTTGGAAACACAAAATTTATATAGTACAGAGTTTAAGTGCAGTCCCAGCTATTCAGGTGGCTGCCACAGGGAAGTCCCTTAAGCAATGCAATTCCAAACCTGCATAGGCTACAGAAAAAGCCCTTATCTATCTCAAGGATGGAGAGAGGAGGGTACGGAAGAGAGCAGAGAGAAGGGATGTGAGGGGAAGGCCACTGCCTGTGAATAAGGCAGGGAACAGAAATAGGTCGAGAATTTTTGTCAGAGAACAGTTTTAACCTGGTGGCTTGGATCAGAGGTGTCATCTAGGGTGAAGCTAGGGAGAGACAATAATGAATTGTTCAGCTGCATGACCTCCGACTACATTAGTGACTTTTAGAGTCAACTAAAGGCAAGAGATATTACAGAGTTTACTGGGAGTAAACCCAGGGCTTCATGCATGTGAGGCCAACACTTCCAACTGAATTGAATCCCCAGTCTTAATACTCTTACAACCCAAATTTAGATAATCAGAATTGATGTTACAAACACAGAGCCTCTACTTGCTTCAGTAATAAGAAGGAAATGGTCCTGGATTAATTCCCTACCCCCCCCCCAGCAAAGTACCAAACACTATGTATCTTGAAGCATCAGCAATTCATTCTCTCCTGCGTTTGGGGCTTTACTTCCTCTGGGGCTCTAGCTTCTAGAGGCTGTTGACATTCTATGAGTGGAATCTCTGCCTCTGTTCTTGGTAGTGCTTGTATTGGTTTTCACTTCTGAGTCAGTCACTTCCCCATAGGGATACTTGGTGTTGGATTTAGGACCCATCTGGATGGTATAAGATGATTATCTTTGTTTGAGATACTAAATGGAATTACATCTGCTAACACATAGCCCGCCCACCAAAATATGGCAAAATTTACAGGTTCTAAGAATGAAAGCGTAAACACACCATTTTAGGGGTGTGTGACAGCCTTCTGTAGCCTGTTATGGACAATAAAGCTGAAATTTGAGTCCTCTGACTTACAGTTAACTTTATTAAGCATGTAGTTTTCATTTATCAAACACTTCTTAACTTGCTTTTGGAAGGAAATGTATAATGGCTTTATTTAAAGCACATGCCACAAATGTAATTTGATATTTGTCCAACTGAGAATAAATTTAAACTGACTTTTCACTACATATAGTAAAAACTATCGGAACCTTCTCCTACAGAAAATTGAAGCAAGCAAGCACATTCCATTGTCCCACCCTTCCTTCTCTTCCATTATCTTCTTCTTCCTTTAGCATCACCACCTAGTCCAGTCTGCTCCAGTCTATCTGTCTGAGTCTGCTAATGGCCTTCCTTAAGGAACAGCCAGGCCATGCTTCGTCGAGAGCATCACCTGGTAACTAGGACTGCAAACTCCAATCTAAGAGTTGTTCACTAAATCCTTGATCACATTAGACACATGAAAAATGGACCCCCAACAAGCCCTTCCTCCTCACATACTGATATTCATGACAAAAGGGGAAAATCCCAAACTGTTCCTTCTCTAATGGCCAGTAATGTACATTTCTTATAAATATACAAAATCTGATTTAATAAAATATTGGGAAACTAGTCTTAATATTATGCTCCATAATTTACCTAGTTCCAGATCATTGAATTATTCTTAGAATTGGACTTTAGATCTTCGGGCTCCTGGAAGCATAGCAGTACATCCACATACATGTGCACATATATAAAGGTTTTATTTTGTAAATAAGGGTGAAAACTGTATCTATCCTGCTTCTGAGCCACCTTACTGTGAGCAAATTTAGTCTCTGTCATTATCTCTGTTTCCCTCCAGTTCACTGTGGTTATCAAAATATACCAGGAGTCTAATATAAAGGCGTTTGATCGTTGTGATTATTGTCAACTATGGTGGCTGCATAGGAAAGGCAGATGTTTCTAGCTGGTCTTGTCAACAAGGCGCCTGGAGCCCTTCCATCTCAAATGTCCTTCCTTGTGTCTAGCCTAGAGAGGTGCAGCACACAGACATTCCTTTCTGGGATCCTGCCACCCCCTCACAACACCAAGGCAAGCATGAGCCCTTAATACGGCTCCTGCCTAAAGCTACCTTCCAGTAGGGATGGCCACTGTTCTGCCCACAGGCCACCATTTGATTCCCTGGTCAGAACTTACTCTCTTGGATCACGGCACACTGATGTCACTCTTATTCGCACAGATCACCATTTCTCAGCTCTCATCCCAAATGAGACAGTTGTTTTCAAAATCCTTTCTCTCTGCTTTGGAGAAAAGAAAGCCACAGATTTTTTAAGACTTCAATTCTTTTATCAACAAGATTGAATTGTGAGGAAAGACAGATTATCATTACTTCCAGCTTTTTTTCAAACAAACCAAACAAATTAAAAGAAAAGAACCAATGACAAACAACAAACAGCTTTAAAAAATAACATCTTCATAAATTTTTCTTTGTTTTCTACATATTTCTGATTTATTTTCTAAATCTTATGTGGTGGTTCCATGATGAAGCATTACAGTTCACAGTTGATAGTTTTGTTATTAAATCTTTGACTAATAAAAAGAGGATTGGAGGATTGCATTTTGTATAACTCTTAAGGTGTATATGAATCTGATTTTTAAAACTGGGATTATTCAGAAAAGTGTGTGTGTGTGTGTGTGTGTGTGTGTGTATGTGTGTGTCTGTGAGCATGTGCACTTTCAAAGCACTGGGATCAAGCATACGTTCTTATGTGTTCTAGATAACAGGCTCCTGTGTGTTCTGAGTGACAGGCTTTTATGTGTCCTGGGTGACAGGCTCCTGTGAGCTCTGGATGACAGGCTCCTGTGTGTCCTGGGTGACAGACTCCTGTGAGCTCTGGGTGACAGGCTCCTGAGTGTCCTGGGTGACAGGGTCCTGTGTATGCTGAGTGACAGGCTCTTGTGTGTGCTGGGTGACAGGCTCCTGAGTGTCCTGGGTGACAGGGTCCTTTGTGTGCTGGGTCACAGGCTCCTGTGTGTGCTGGGTGACAGGCTCCTGAGTGTCCTGGGTGACAGGGTCCTGTGTGTGCTGGGTCACAGGCTCCTGTGTGTGCTGGGTGACAGGCTCCTGTGTGTGCTGGGTGACAGGCTCCTGTGTGTGCTGGGTGACAGGCTCCTGTGTGTGCTGGGTGACAGGCTCCTGTGTGTGCTGGGTGACAGGCTCCTGTGTGTGCTGAGTGACAGGCTCCTGTGTGTGCTGGGTGACAGGCTCCTGTGTGTGTTGAGTGACAGGCTCCTGTGTGCTGGGTGACAGGCTCCTGTGTGTGCTGGATGAGAATTCTACCAGTATACCACCAGGCCCATGATTTTCATTTTTAATTGTGAAATGCATCCTTCATGCCAAAACATTTTAAAGGACATTTTGGATGAGGAAGAAAAGTTTAGGGACAGGAGTACTGGCTCTCATGGTTGTGGTTTCTCTAGAGAGGAGTAGGTTACTGACATTTCTTCTTCATTGCTCCATACTGGGCCATTGTCTTTCCCCAGTGCCATGAGCAGGACCAGAAGATTGAAGGCTGACCCAGGACTGAACTTATTACCCTTCTTCCTTCAAGGAAAATTAACAATTAAATCTAAGGATTTAATAGAATTTTTGAATTCCCCTTCCCCTTTAAAACCAACTTCAGTTTTAGAAAAATGTAGACTCCCTCCAGAACTGGTGATGGAATCAGCCAATAGGCACGTTTGCCTGTATTGGACTTGGCAATGCAGTTTCTCCTTTTTGAGTTATTTTAGGGAACCGAGGGTCTAGGAGTGGGTTTGAGAGCGCATTTCAATCTCACTCTTTATAAAGATCCACCCCAAATAGTGAGGCTTCGTGTTGGTTGAATAATTCACAAACGGACAGATGGAAGCATGCTTAGAGAAACTGAAATCAGCCCTGTACATCCCCACCCTTTTGCTGAGCATCCCTTATTCATCTCCATTATGGCTAAGGCAGTACAGAGGAAGAATTAACAAAGCAGTTCACCCAGGCCTTTTACATGTGGGTCTATGAAAACGCTTTTGAGTGAAATGTTAAGACTCTAGAATTGTATGGAATAAGGAAAGAGTAAATTAGAACCCAGGTGTTGTGCTACAAAATAAGCATACTGTCAAAGGTTTATGGTCCTCATTCTGGTTCTTTCTCCCTTTTTAAAAATTATAAAAATGCAATGACTATTTTGCTCATTCAAAACCATAAACCGGAGAGCAGAAATAAAGCCAGCAGTATGTGTTCCTGAGCCTGTCAGCCAACCCTCCTGCAGAGCAGTGAGAGCTGTGTGACTCAAGAAATTAAGCATCATGTCAGCTCCCTGGGTCTCCATCTAATTTTCAGTGGCCTTGTGAAAATTTCCTCAAGTGTTTGAGGTTGTGCTTGATTTTAAGGTGTGGGAAGTAATATCAACCTCCTACCAAGAAGGGACAGGAGTGAATAGCAAATGAGCACAATTGAAAATGCACTGCTCACAATGTGTTAGGGGCTGACTCAGTGCACAGTGACTGGAAGGCAAAAAACGAAACACGTGCATGCACATGGGCTCGGACACACACACACACACACACACACACACACACGGAGGGAGGGAGGGAAGGAGGGAGGGAAGGAGAGGGGTGGGAGTGTTGAGGACTGTTCTATTATGCAATTTATCAGATCTTCAGTACACTCTGGCTACAGTCTAAGAGGCACTAAGTCTAAGAGTATAACTAACTCACATTAGCCTACATTTGCAACACCAGACATTTTAACAAGAATTTGGAAGGAATATAGATATGCTTAGTTTAGCATAAGCTCCTCGAGGCCTCAAGCCATTCTGTCCACCCCTTCTTCCACCCTCAGATGCCTTAAGGGTGTTGGAATCATATCCCTGAGTTGGGTGACTCCACCTCCAGGTGAGTCTATTGGACAGTACTTCCTGACTCTGAGTTGGAGTCTCAATTCTTTTCCAGTCTGTACCATGGCTGTAGTCCTTTCCTCTGCTTCTGCCAAACCAATTTGTTCATTTTCCTGTGAGACAGACTTTTCAAAATTTGAAACAAGAACTTCCATTTTGTGAGACTATGATCTTCAAGTAGGCATTTCCACTTCCACCCGTTATATAGCCTGGTATGGACTTCTAGTATTTCACTACCAATGGCATCTTCTTGCAACTGCATCTTACCTGTTATTGTTTCTCTTAAAACACTGATTTCAAAATGAGTCAGGCTCAAAGAGATGGGTCTAATAATTCAAAGTACAATGAAGTCTCATTTATTTAAATTTTAATAAAGCGAAGTTTTCAAATGTCTTCTAGACACTTGGATAGAAGGATGAACCAAATAAATGCAACTATTAGTCTTTTGAAGTGAATGCTTGGGAACTAGTGGAACATTGGTGGGATGAAACACTTCCAAACCAGCCTTTCAAATCGTTTCAGGTATAGAGATGGGTGTGGTGAATTTAGCTAAGTCACACTCTCTGTTTATTCCTACCTCTCTATTTGTCTTCTTTTGCTCTTGGATGGCTCAGAGAACTAAAACTACATTTCCCAGACTGCTTTGCAGTGGATCTGATTCTGGGTGGGAATTACATTCTGCCACATAAATTGGACTCAGACAAGCCCTAGCTACAAGATTTTTATCTGGATGCAATAAAAAGCCTTTGAAGGATTTTCAGCACTGTTCCAACTTTACAACACAGGAGGCTGACTTCTTTATATTTGTTTTTATATTTCCCTTTAAAGCTATTTTTAGTCAGTTTTCAATGAGGTAGGTGAAGCTTAGAATCATTTTATCATTGAGAAAGAGGTCTTTCTACGGCAAATGGGCTAGGTTGATGAGAAAAATAAGAAATACTACTTTTAACTTTTCATCTTGGGCATATTTTTCTCATCTACGTGTATTTTATATTTTTTGATGGATGGGATGATATACAAAATGTGGTGGTTGATCTGGATTGTTAACTTGATTGGGCTGAATGCCCAAGAAATGAGTAAAGTACTTGTCATAACTATGAGGGCATTTCTGGAGAGGACTGGCATGTGGAAGAATAGCTTTATGAGAAAGAACAACCTTGAATTTGGGCAACACCTTCCAAAAGGATGGGGGCCCAGATGGAACAAAAGTAGGGGGATTAGAAAACCTACCGGTGTGCCTGACCCTTTCTCTCCTCTCTTAGCTTCTAAGATGCTAACCTCTGCTCTCCCATATAGGCCCTTACTTTCTCTCTGTCATACCTTCTCTCAGCCCCAATTCCTTTGTATTTTGTTGGTTTTACAAATTCACTAGACAGCCCAGGCTAGCCTAGAGCTCTCAGCAGCTCTGCTGACTCAACTCTCCAAATGCTGGGATTGTGGGCATGAGCCACAACCCCTCACTTGCCCCAGTCTTCAAATCTAGCCCACTTATGTGGATCTCTGACTTTGGCTCCACTGTTCTGGACTCAAGCTACAAAGCTCTCTGTGTCTCAGGTTCAACATCTGTGTATTCAAACAAGGGCAAATGGGGAGTACGCCAAAACAAGTTCTGGAACCTCCAAAATAAAACCTGGAATTTGACACACATACATCTAACATTTCTTCAGAAAAAGAGGGAGGCACAAGATCATCTCAGGTATCATGAGCGACCTAGAAGTGACTTACACTATCTAGAACAATGCACAGAAGTTACATGCAAATAATATGCCATTTTTATTTTATAAGGGACTTGAGTGTCCACAGATTTTGGTACCTTCAGAGGACTCAGGAATGATTGTGTTTCTTACACAAATTTGTCTTAACATGAACAGTGACCCAGCCCCTTTAGAGAGTGTAGGATTGCAGAAGCAGTGGCCATTGCATCCTCTGTTCAGAAGAAAGCTTGAGACAGTTGAAGCCTCGCCTTCGAAAGCCACACTTAGATGAAAATAGCAAGAGATACTATAAGTCAGTGCCGGATTCTATATATAGTTGTTTCAGCAACAACTTCTCAATTTTATTTATGTGCAATTAGCAAATAAGAATTCTATGTAAGGCCAGGCATATAGCTCAGTGAGGAAAGGTACTTATTGCTAACCCTGACCACCTGAGTTCAACCCCCAGAACCCAGGTAATGGAAAGAAAGAACTAACTCTTGAAAAATGTTGATTTCCACATATGTTTGTGTATACACACACCCCAAAAAGTTTTTAAAAGTAATCCTATATATTCAAGATATGCAAAGTGGTATTTAGATGTTTGTGTGTGTTGTGTATGTGTGTGTGTGTGTGTGTGTGTGTGTGTGTGATATCACAATCAGGTTAACTAACATGTCTATCACCTTCCACAGTTACTTTTGGTGTGTATATGTGTTAAAATAGTCAACCGCTATTCTTTATGCAAATTTCAAGTACACCAATACATTATTGTCACCATGGTACAAGTTGTTTTTTTTAGAATTTATTTTTTTAATGGAAAGTCCTCTTTGACCTATAGCTGCCATCTCAGAAGAAAGGAGACAGTAAGTCACCTTGGACTATAAAAGGAAAGTGACTCCACAAATGGAAACCATAATGGGGTCAGCAAAGCCCAAATTAGAAGCATGACAATGAGTGAGCCAGTGTCAGGGCTCAGTGATTTCAGGCCAATCAAACGTGATTCCCTTAGGCAAATGAACACTGTCAGGATGCTTCTAAATAGGACCTAAAGGGAGGTCTGGTCTGTGCCTTTGTGTGAAGATGCTGTGCAACGAATCTTCCACTTCCTTGGAAACAAAATCCACTAAATCTACTGTGTTCTGCACACCTTCTTCTCTCTGAGAATTCGAGGGATGCCAGAGGATAAGTTCTCATCCAGATCATCAAAAGACATTTACTCCATACTTTGTTCCTTATAGTTAAGTGACATTTCTCTTCCTCAGAACTCAAAGTAGTGAGATACTATTTTTGAATGCCCTTTTCTCTTTAAAACATATTTTTTTTTTTGTAGTGCTGGAGATCCAACTCAGGGCTTGCTGCACGTCTATACAATCCTGTAATATCTTTTTTAAAAAATAGCTAAAATATTGGCTTCTCTTTTTTGCTAGAGGCAAAAAGGCAGGATCAACTTGGAAATGTTGGAGTTCATTTTCCAAATCCTAGGCCTCAAATTGAGGAGAAAATGGTGGTTTCAGGTAAAGTGACCTTTATAACCATGGTATGCAAAGGATACCTTTGGCTAAGAAATAGTGGTCTAGGGCTATAGAGATTCAAACTCTCCTGTTTCCCATCCTGGAAAAGTCACTGGAGACAATACAAAGACCAAAAGAATAGGAGGGACTAAGTCTTGGACTCCTGCAATCACCCCATGGAGAATAGCACCTTGTAGACTCTCTAGCCAGGGGGGAAAATGTGACATTTTATGTGCCAGAGCTCTTGGCACATAAAAAAAATGTGAGAATCAGGTTTGGAGTGGCATTAAAGGGAGATTAGAAAGGCAGGTATACAACTTCAATTATGTGCTCTGTCTGAAGACAATCTAATTAAGCATTAGAAATGGAAGAGCTAAATGGGATTGTGTGGGCCTGTCATTCCAACACTTTGGATTGGGAGTCCAAGGTCAGTTTTAGCTAACCTAGTGAGTTTAATGCCAACTTGGATAACAAGAGACCGCTACCTCAAAACAAAATGGCCAAAACGATTAGTAAGACAATCAAAAGCTAATTTGAGAAACCTAACAGATTTTGGCTCAGGGTTTAGAGGCCAGATTGAATTGGACAATACTATCTTAGTATCTAGTGTGAACATATTAATAAGGTTCAGAGATGACCCACACACACACAGACACACAAAGAAGCCTGAGTGTTCTTGAAGCTGCCAAATATTATTAGTCCAGAGTAGAAAAGAAATGGTCAAAAGTCTTTAGAGTCTCAGTACAGAGCTTAAAACTAAAGAGAATACTGAGCTCTAAACATCTTTAAAAACGTCCTGCACACAGTTGATGCTATAGACACCGATTGCTGTGTCAAGAATGACCTTCAGTGTTGTAGGTCCTGAAGCTACTTTAAATTAAGAGTCCTTCCCCCAAACTATGCAACACCTCAGACTCAGTTTTTCCTCTAGTAAAGGGGAACAAACAACCCCCTCATGAGTGATGTTGACTTCCTTGAGACTACACAGGCTAAGGACTTAGGACGTGCTTGGCTTCTAATAGCAGCAGTCAGTCTAGACTCTTGCACTAATGCTAACCCATGAGTTCATAGAAAACTTGTGAAATAAGAATGGGTAATCTTTCCTTGTATCAGTATTGAAGCTGCCCTTATGTAGATTTTTTTATCCCTAAGGATGAAATTGTTTTTACATGCTTTTCCCTCGTGCTGGTGGGAAGCACATTGAGATTCTACCTCACCAGCCATTTAGACCTGCTCAGATTCAACCAAACCTTAGAAATTTAAGGAATCTTACATTTGACACAGCTCAGCCTCAAGCTGTGTTCATACTACAAACTGCCAAGTGTTTGAGCTTCAGACTTAGGCTGGAGGAAATCTTAGAAATGACTGAAGATATAACTGCTGTTGTAAAATTTTTTTTTTCTGTTCTAACAAATAAAGCTTGCCTGGAGATCAGAGAGTAGAACTAGCCATTAGTTAACTGTAGAGGCCAGACAGCGTTGGTGTTATGCCCACATGTAAGAATTTCTATGCGTGTCACCAAGGAGGCTGTACATGCTGTGAAGTGTGAGAATTTTATTGTTATATACAGATTCCATGGGAACCCGGGTCGATAGCCTGGCTCAGGTACAGCAGAAGGGCTAAGGGGCTGCTGCCCCAATGGGCAGAGGACTTTAAAGAAAATCCTAAATAATCAAGATGCAACACAACTTGACATTGCAGGGTTGGGCAAAGGGGTAAGGTTCAGCAGCCATTGGAGCTTTCGGGCTTGAATCCAACCTTTGGATCCAATGGCTGCTGTAGAGTTCACTTGCAGACCTGGGCCTGACCCCAGTTATCAATGTGCGAATGAATCCAGATCCTTACAGTGGCACACACCTTTAATCCTAGCACTTGGGAGGAAAAAGCAAAAAGAGTTCAAGGCGACCCTGGGCTACACAAGATTGATTCAGTCTAAAAGAGAAACAGAGCCAGGTGGTGGTGGTTCACACAGCGCTAGGGAGGTCAAGACAGATTGGCTATTCTGATTCTCTGGTCTTTCAACATTTACCTTAATATCTGACTCCAGGTTTTTATTGATTGAGTCTAATTAGGATTCTCTGTTCAAACCACAAGAGGCTGAGTTTCTAAGGTCACATGTAGTACTTTTTGAATCCTAATTGGATTAAACCAGGAGGTAGACTATTCAATGACATGGAAGAATAGACTCCTCATATTCTAATATTTAACTATCGCTTGTCTCTGGATGGCTTTGGAGTTGCTAAGAATCCTTACTCCAGAAATCCTGACCTCAGCTTTCTACTTAAACCCTTTCACTCATAGAGAAAATCCCATGACTTTCTGAACATCAGTTTCTTAGAGTTACTCAGAGACTCTGAATTTTCCCTCTTGGCCTTCTTTTCTAGGATCCACAATGACCATTAAAACCACAGATTTGGTACCCAACCTCACCCCTAGTAGATGATCTTAGTTTCTCTGGATTCTTCTCTGTGCCCCCTTGGTAGCCACCCTCCTCCCCTATGCTGCCAGAACCTCCATTTCATGGATCCTCATCATCATCTAAGCAGGGACACAGAACAAAAGCAAACTACTCAGTAGGTCCCAGGCTGCCCCACATGCCCCTACCTCAGTGTTCTACTGCTGCCTTTCCTGTTGATCATTCATCACTCCTGGGGAGTGTAGTATAAGTCTCTTGTATTCCCAGAGAAGTTGCTCCTTTCTGACAAATCCAATGGTGTAAGCAAGTCTTCATCTCCATTCAGAGGTATCCTAGACACTGCTGTCCTTTGGCCTTCCTCTTATCTGCCTGTATAGTAGCATGAATTTGGGTTGTAAGAAAAGAAGACTCTGAGCCAAATATCGGTGGGGGGGGAGGGGAGGCTGAAATATCAGAGAGAAAAAGCACCACAGTCAATTCTCACCCAGCTGTCTTGCAACTTCCTCAGCCTCCCTCCTGGTCTCTTCTGCTGGTCACTTCTGTCTCTGCCTAGTCTCTAGGAACCCTTATATACCCTATCCCATCCAGGTTAGGATGAAAGAAATGTAGCCTTGAACTCACAGAAACAAAACAAGTTCTGTCTCTGGAGTTATGGGATTAAGGGTTTTGGTCCCACTCCGTTTTCCATGTTCTGGGATTAAAGGTGTGTGAGATTGACTCTTAGCTGTTTATCCTTGTATTCAGGAATCAAGTATTTCCTGAGCTGTCTGCTTAGGATTTGACTGTGTGGTCTCTCTGATATCCCAGGATTTATTAAATATCTACAAATATCCACATGCCTGGCAGCTCTTAATTTCTCCTGAGGGCCCTTCTTGTCTAGCAGGTGTACTTCAGGTTTACATTCTCTCAGTCTTAATTCTTTTGAGTATCCAGTCTTAAACCTACAGTTACCATTTTAACCTAGTATAATTGGAATTATTATCTCTCTATATTTTTGCTAATATCCAGTCTCTGAGTCTCCTCCTTGGCCTTTAAAACTGATACTTCTTCTTTATTGTCATTGCCCTAGGCATCTTCAGGTTTATGACATTTCTTATTAAGACTTGAGCCACTTTTGCGGGATTCTCACCTCTAAACTTGGCTCCTTATGTTTATTCAAAAACAGACGTTGAACAAATTTTTTAAAAGGGTCAGATTTTTTTTTGATAGCCCTACTAACTCATTTGCAACTCTTAGTGTCACAAAAAATTGGCCATAGACAACAGTAAATAAATGGGCATAAAACTAAGCAAATAGGTACAGATATGATTCAGTAAAGCAAGACAAAAAGGTACAAACTTGATTGATGCTTTCCATTGGCTTTAAAGATAAACTTCATATTCCTGACAATAATTTATAATCCCAGTCATAACTGTCCATACAGTGTGGCAGCCATATTGGAAGACCTGTACTACTGCCTTGCATTTTGATCTGCAGCTAGCTAAGTAGGCCTGTTTGAGCCTGACAATGACAACCAGTGTTTTGGAGGCTTATGTAATGTAATGTTGAATTATAGCTCTGTTCTTAAGGAAGCTGTGATCTCAGGCAAGCATCAATTTCTTCATGTGTGAAAATACATGATAATCATAATATTGTTTGTAGAAAGAAATACAATCATCCCCTTGTACAATTCAGTTACATAAAAAAATTAATAGCATTATAAGGAAGAATGAACAAATATTCATTCACCTGTCCAGTCTCTACTTCTTCCTTTCCCTCTGTGTCATGGCCTTGGATGATACTCACTCTGCTTTTGCTCTCCATACCTGTCTTTCATTGACAGACAAAGTCAGAAACAGCTCAGAAGACCCGTAGAGGATTTGGGTCACGCCCTCCTCAGACTGACCCATTCACTATTTTGGGATGGAAGCTGACATCGATCTAAGTCAAGTCTTGAGTGGGAACCTTGACTCCTCACCAATTTCTGGAGAGATTCATTCCTCTCATAAAGCTAGCTAGAGACAATACCAGTGTGTGTAAGAGTGTGAGCGATTGTGTGTAAAAATGTGACTTTGAGTATGTAGGTGTGTAGGCAGAGTTTTCCCATCCTGGGAGCTGCTTCCAAATTACCACACAGAGCTCCGACAATAGCTCGGGTTTATTACTAACTAGCTCTTACATTTTAAGTTAACTCGTATTTCTTATCTATGCTCTGCCATATGGTGGCACCTTTATTAGCAGAGCATGTTCATCTCCTGCTCCCTCCGAGTCTGGCTGGCGACCCCTGATTCCATCCTTATCCTTCCCAGCACTCTCAATCTGTCTTTCCCACCTATCTTTATCCTGTTCAACTATTGGCCAGTCAACTTCTTTATTAAACCAATCACAGTGACAAATCTTCACAGTGTATAAAAGAATTATTCCTTAGCATAGATGTATAGATGTGAGAGTGTGGAGGGTGTCATGTAATTAAAACCAAGGCATAATTTATAGATCATAAATTTTGTGATCACAGGCCTTATTTATAACTATGTACAGTATCAGAATATGGATCTAGACTTAAGCATCAGGTAGGGCATCTTATTCGTACATTTGCTACTTGTAAAATTCTGCTCTATGCAGCTTTGGTTGTCTTATGACTTGAAGAATATGATTCGTTCAGGCTGTTATTATACACCTTAATGAAACTTTCTGTTAAGCAGCAAACACATTAGAAATTAATCACCTGTGTTCTTAAAGGGACAGTTCCTTTCACATCAACTATAAACAAGGACCCTGTGAAACAGATGGAAAGGCTCAGAGCATGGTTATTTTTTTTCCTTTCCTGCCTGGAGCTAGACCAAAAAAAAATGCTTTTAATGAGAGATACTTAGAGAATTCATTAAAAACACTTTATCCAAAATTCACCCTTTGGATTACAAAATTAAATTCAATTACCGTGAGTGGCACCTCTTACAAAGCATCCTTTGTATATCCATAAACTGCACACTATGGCATTCCCACAGAGGAGAACTTCTGCAGGGGACCCTATAAATTATTGCCATTTTAGCTTAGAAATTCATTGCTCCTAAACATTCATTTTTTTCTGTTTAAAAATTCTTTTCTATTGTTTAATGCAAGTTAATTAACTACACTGGTGCTTTTAGACTCTCTATTATGACAACTATAATATAAATGTCAAATACCATATTAAATATTAGAGTATAAAACATGTCCAATCTATTCATAGATTTTTCTGGGCATTTTGGATAAAAGTCTTATGTTTCATCTTGTATTTGGGTGTCCAGAATTTTCTGAGAGCATGCATGTTGGAGTATTGCCTCAATTAGATTGACCTGTGGCAGGTCTGTGCCAGGTTTTCTTAATTGCTAATTGATGTAATGGGGTATAGTCTACCATGCAAGTTGTTCTCAGCTGAGGTGTTATAAAAACTCTAGCTTTCCACTGTGGTTTCTGCTTCAAGCCCTTACCTTAATTCCCTGCCCCGACAAGGATGGATTGTAAGATGAAAGTGTAAGACAAAATAAATCATTCCCTCCCCAAGCTTTTTTTGGTTATGGTATTTATTATAGCAACACAAAAGGAAACTGGGTCAGTTCCTTTAAGTCTTTGAATACAGATGGACTCTTTCTTATATAGTGAATATTTACCCAATTACCAGCAAAGCCCCCAAATAAATATGAGACAGAACTGAAAGAATAAATATATCCCAATTTATTAGCTTGCATATATCCAGACCTCGTTTTCCACAACTGACCAGAAACTATACAGAACAGTAAGGAAATTGAAGATTTGAATGCTATAAATAAACAAAACCTAAAAAGCTATTTTAAAAAACTACTCTTAACTAAAAAAATACATATTTTCCTCAAGTACACATAGGACATACTCATGGAATATGAGACAGATGGGATCAACCATATGTTAAAGCATAAAACAAATCTCAATAAATTTGACAAGTTTGTAATCACCAGCAGAAATCAATAATAGAGAAAAACTGGAAAATATACAAATTGGAAGAAACCAAAGACCACATCTAAAAACAATTCATTCCATGGCAGGAAGAAGTGTTGGTCTTTTTCAGTTCTAGCTGGTATATGGCAAGTGACTGTGGCCTGACTGAGATCAGGTGGTGTCCCAAGGCCAGTCAACTGCTGTAAATCAGTATTTCTATAAGAAGATGGCAAATCCTATTCTTATTGTATACAGGGTCTAGGTGATTTCCCAAAATAGGAGGCAAGAAATACACATACATCATACTTACAGTGCTTTAAACAAAGCCATAAAAATTTGGATGAAATGGAGACTGAACTAAAAAAAAATATGAGGGAGGGAAATGATTCAGTTGGCAAAATGTTTGTCATTCAAGCATGCAGACCTGAGTTAGATTACAAGAAAAGCTAGGCAGGGCAGGCTATATCTGTAATCCCAGTGCAAGGGAAACACAGACAGGAGATACCTGGGGCTTGTTGACCAGTTTAAGTGAGAGACCCTGTCAAAATAAATTAGGGTAGATAGTGCTTGAAAAAAATAGTGTCAACCTCTGGTCTCTGTATACACTTGTATAAGAACCCACACACATAAAGTCAGCTTAGATGAATAAGAATCACAGGAAGAAAAGCTAACAGTAAGGAGTGGTTGATACAGCTAGATATTTTGCCATCAGAAGCAATTATTTTGTCATCTTCTGAGAATGAAGAAACATGTCAAAATGCATCGAGTCACATGACCCGACCTAAATCATGAACAGTGCAGATAAGAATGAGTTGGTTTGTGGATAAAAAGAAAGAGCCATTTTAAAATATAATAACAGAGACTGGTATGGCACTCACAACAGAACATGTGAATGTTTATAGAAGCATGTGGGAAGAATGGACTAAGTCTAGTAGGAGACCTGAAAAGGAGTGAACAGCGGGGAACAGATGAGAAAAAGCATCATCCTGAATGTCTAGGGAACCAAGAATCTCAAGGGAACATGGTACCCAACCATCGGAGAAGGACCAAAATCTATAGCAATGGAGGCTACTGTTCACACTTTTAAATAAAAAGGAGTTTGACTGGGGGAAACAGGGTGAAGTAGATTGAAGCAGATTGGAGAAAAATAGAAAGATTGCTAGCTACAGTAGTGGACTCTGATAAAATGTTTGACAGAGACTTAAAGAGGCAGGTGCAAACATCCCCATGTTTTCCCCTTCATAAAAAGAAGACAAAGTTTTCTTAGTCTGGTAGGCCCCCCCATACTTCCTGTCTGCCTTCAGCCAATCAGCATTTTTATTAAACCAGTAGTCAGGACAATTACTTACAATGTAACATAATCCCACTACAACAAAGCTTCCTTCCTGTGGCTGTGAAGATGAAAAGGAATTATATTTGTGAAGTGTTTATTATGGCTCCTGGAACAAAATTAGAACCCATTAGAAAGAAATTCATTACTATTATTGTACGGTCATTTCCTAGTAACAGACGTTAACTGTTAAGGTGACTGAAACACTCATTCAGCAAAGTCCCCTGCAGGCTAAAAGTGTACTGAGGATTGTAGCGGGAAATCAGGAACTGTACGTGTGTGAGTCGCAACAGAGCACAGAAGCTGAGAGAGAGGGGCATGGTCACTAAAAACACGATTCAGACAACGCCTAGAGAGAGACAGGACGCAGGCGCAGAGGTCTCTCAGGTCTCTGGTGCAGAGCGCTGACAAAGGGGCGAGACTTCCAGTTCGCGACAAAAAAAGTTCCGGGCCAACAGCTAGAGAGCACGGCGGCTTAACTTTCTCCTAAAACCTTCCCTGTTTTATAAGTGATCCTCACAAAATAAACCTCATTCAAAACATATCTCACGGCGAGTTTTTACCATGATAGAGGATCAAGGAAACACGATGGCAGTCTCTGGAGAAGCCCCAGTACTTACCAAGCAAAAGGAATCCTTTAAGTATAGCATCCACTGGCATTCACCAGGGTGTCTGTATGTTGGGAACTGGGATACAGCTTTATTTGGAGACATCTACATAAAATTCCATCATCTCAAGTTCTGTCTCTCTCTCACCTCTCCACAATCTGTATTTTATCTATTTCACACATCTCATGAACTGTCATGTACTTCTATATTAGTTCTTATTGTATAAAGTAACTTAAAATACATTTTAGTTATGAAACATGTATAATGATAATTCCTCACTTCTCACCTCTTCAAATGCCATAATTTTTAAAGTAAATCAGGTATGTCTAGCCACTGACCCTTTCCTGTGTCAGCCTTATTGATATTACACACACACACACACACACACACACACACACATTCATTTCTAAATCACTCTGTTCAGTTGTACAACATATTTTTTCTAAATTGAAAGTCCTTAGGGGGAGGATCGTCCCCCATTTCCTTTGCAACCACTCAGAATAAATTAGATATTTTACAAACTGTAATCCCATCACATATTATTGAGTTATTGTAAGTGGGAAGTAGCAAGAGTGATCCAAATATGTGTTAACATGATCCAGACAAGCTCAACACCGGTAGACATGCTAATGTGGAAGTAAGAAATCTCTTGGGACCACAACCCCATTCAAAGAACTACAGGTAACTAAGGCATACTAAGAACAGGAGAATTAGTTTTTCTTGGGATGAACCCCTTAGTTGGTTATCAATACCAGTTTGTCAGCCCTGAAATTATGCATTCAAGAAGATGGAATTCACTCAGCTTCTTTCTCTCTCTCTCTTCCTCCTTCTCTCCTTGCCTCCCCCTTTGTGTGTGTGTGTGTGTGTGTGTGTGTGTGTGTGTGTGTGTGTTTGAATGTGTGTATCAAAAACAAAAAGGCCAGGAATTTGAGAGGAACTAGGGAGTGGTTGTACAAGCAATTTCAGGGAGAAAACAGTAGAGATGATATAATTATATTTTAAGAAAAAAAATTAAAGAGAAAAAAATGAAAACAGCTTAGGAAGTAGTAATTAGTAGATCTAGATAATTAGTATACCAGGCTTTGCTTTCTCATTCTCTGACCATAACAACAGTATCTTTATTTCCCAGTCTCTCCTCTTGCTTTTCATTCCCTTCTTTGCTTGTCTTCCTTTAGGAGGCATTGCTTCCAGGGATCCCTTGTTCATAGACACTGCTGTGCCTGAATGCATGGGCATGTAGGCAACAGCCTTGATGCCCAGCACTGACAGGTGCTCCATGGCCTCTCAGGCAGAAAGCTTTTCCACTTGGAAACTGCTGAGCTTGCCTCTGCTGCTGGCAATTAGTAGAATCTCGATCACCTGGGGGAGAACCATCCCCTGCCCCCCCTTTTTTTCAAGCCCCTGGCTGTGACCAGTCATAACCATTAAAGATAGCTCAGTTAAATCCTCAGGAGAGAAGGCATAAGAATAGTTCATAGTAAATTAGGGCAAGAGAAACTTATTTTAAAAGAAATTAGATTAGATTAAATTACAAACTATAATAGTTTTAAATGCTATTTGGGCCCATTTTGAAAACACAGTGGAATGTCATTAAATATTTTCAATTCATTTATAAGTTGTGTGTGTGTGTATACATAAGCAATTTCTTTTAAATATATAAGCTTTTTGGTTTAACTAAGAAAACGTGGTACTTTGAAAATAAAGGAACTTGGGCTGGAGAGATGACTCAGTGGTTAAGAGCACTGACTGTTCTTCTGGAGGACTTGAGTTCAATTCCCAGCATCCACATGGCAGCTAACAACTATCTGTAATTCCAAGATCTGATACCCTTACACAGTTAAACATGCAGGCAAAACACCAATTCACATAAAATAAAAATAAATATTAAAAAAAAGAAAATATAAGAACTTACTATTATAACTTTGGAGAAACAAATTTTGTTAACTATACTGCAAGTGTGAGCCTAGATTTGACTTTGAAATCACATGTTTAAATTAATTAAAAATTAAAAATTAGAATTTCAAGGCTTTTTTCTAGTCCAGCCAATTTCTTATAAATTTAACAATCACATCATTTTAAAAATCCATTAAAAATTTTTGTAGTATCTACACAATGAAGTACTATGCAGCAGTAAGAAAAAATGATATTCTAAAATTTGCAGGCAAATGGATGGATTTGGAGAATATCCTCCTGAGCGAGTTATCACAAACCCAGAAAGATAAGCAGGGGATGTACTCACTCATTAGTGGACTCTAACCAAACTAACAAACAAGAAAAAAGCAAAACATGCCCAAGCTGCAGGCCACAATCACTGAACAGCTTAGGATCAGAAACACCTTGGACTGACTCATTGGATCCCACTCCCCCTAGAGAAACACCTGACTCTCTCTTGAGGGAGCGGGGAGAAAACTGGATCTGCCAGGAGTGGAGGCTGAGTTAAGCAATATTGGGTCAGGGGGACCTTGGGACTGCCTGCTGCCTGCCCAGAGAGGGGATGGGGATTTGTGGAGAAGAGAGAATGACCTGATGTGGTGGGAGGGGGAAGGGACCTTGAATAAGTATATACAAGGATAGAAAATGTGACTTCTTTGTTCATAACAATAAAATAAAAAGAAAAAAGAAAAAAAATGTGATAATACAAATAATCAGCACTACAGTTCATATTCACTTCATATGGACATGGCTCTGTTCAGCTCTAAATCTTTAGGATGAGGGATGTTTAAATATCAAGGAAATAGTAACAACTTCATATTGTCATAGAGAAAACAAATAACCAATGCCGAAGTGGATGTAGATAAAAGGGATTTCCTCTGCTACAGTGGTGACAATGTAAAATAGTCCAACAATTATGAAAATCACATATATATATATAATTAAATGTGAGTATGTCTACCATACAACTCAGCTATATCCCAACCTGAGCTCCCAGTAACAGAAGCTAAAGAAAATGTGCCCCCTGCTTCTCGCCTTCACCCATAAAGGGTAAGTTATGCTGTTGTTTGCTAAATGGGAGCATCAGGAGATAACCAAATGATTCAGACCAGTTTCAGGAAGACAAATGGTATGTTTCTTCTCATTTCTGGTTCTTTGTAGATTTTATGTAGGTTTGTCAAATTATATATGTGTGTGTGATTTGAAAGAAGCAGAACTGTCTAGGGGAACAAAGGAGCCAGTGGGGGAGGAGTGAGAAAGGACACTGTGAGGGTTACCAAGGGAATATACTCAATAGATTACATCTATTTGTATGAAGATAGCTTTTATTGTTAGGGCCTAAGCAGGACCCCAAATGGTAGTGTGACTGACAATTCCAGGCTATTGCATCTCTCTCCACCCTGATACCTGTCTCCATAAAACTGACAGGACTTTTCTCACCACCCTCTGTTTTTTGCTTCCCCCTCCCACCTAGAGACAGCCCAGCAGTTTGATTCCCAAATAAACTTTCTTTCTACCCAGCGAGTGGTCTAGCTTTGTGATTTCGCTTCACTTTGCTTATGTTGGTGTTGACAATCCATCTTTCTCCAGACTATCCCAGATGCCTGGAGTTGCCACCGTAGGGGAAAGGAAAATAAAATAATCATCTTGGAGGTCTAATGTTGTCTCCTCAGTCTAATAAAAAGTTATTTTTCTGAACAAGGGTTGATTCCAAAATACATATATGGTATGTTGTAGCAAATTAAGATTACTTATACATAAATTTATACATAAACTCTCAACTCTTTTTGTTACAAGTTTTAAGATAACTTTTTCTGCTTGAAATTTCATAAACATTCAAAACCACATTCCCAATGATCTGACAGATCCTGAGATAAAAAAGTTTACATTTCAGCAAAATCTTCAATAACAGTAAACGGAGAACAATTTAGTACACAAAGTCAAGAGGAGAGAGTGAATATTCAGAGAGCTAAACATTTGTCTTGTAACTTTCTTGAACATTGAATGACTGACTATACAGTGAGAGAATTTTAATTGCCATCATAATTAATTTTGATTTTAATCAAATGAATCTCAATTCAATTTCATAAGAAGTGGGATTTTAATCTGGAACAGATTAGAGGGTTTTTGTTATTGTTTGTTTTGGTTTAGTTTGTTGAGATAGGCCAAGCTGAGTTGTTGTGGTGGTTTAGTGTGTTGAGATAGACCAAGCTGTGTTGTTGTGGTGGTTTAGTGTGTTGAGATAGGCCAAGCTGTGTTGTTGTGGTGGTTTAGTGTGTTGAGATAGGCCAAGCTGTGTTGTTATGGTGGTTTAGTGTGTTGAGATAGGCCAAGCTGTGTTGTTGTGGTGCTTTGAATAAGAACAGCTCCCATAAGCTCATATATTTGGATGCCTAATTACCAGGAAGCAATACTTTTGGAAGGACTGGGAGCTATGACCTTGTTAGAGGAAGTGCGTCATTGGGGGAGGGGGAACTTGCTGGTTTAAAATGCTCAAGCCAGGCTCAGTGCCTTTCCCTCTCTGCTCCTGTTGCTGCTGTCCAGGATCTTAATGTCTCTCTCAGGAAAAGGGGTGAGAAGACATGATGTCATTGGTTCAGACACCAGGAATCAGGTTAAAAGCAAATGGCTGACTCATGTATTCAGCAATAGGGAGAGCCTTAGATACCCTCCTCCCAGCACTCAGGCTGGGATCTGATCCAATGATGTTGCACAGTCAACCCTCACTGGCTGGGCACCACCAACACGTCTGACAGCAGCTGTCGTTAGGCCCTCAGGCAGACTCCAGGTTGACTCATACATTATGTGAATGACTTGGCAACTGGTTTGAACCAATTTCTTCTACCCTATGTGCCTATCCTACTACATGCTCTCTCAGATCTAGATGCAGAACTCTCAGCTCCTTCTCCAGCACCATGTCTGCCTATCTACTGCCATGATGATAATGGATCAAACCTCTGAAACTGTAAGCCATCCCCAATTAAATGGTTTCCTTTATAAGAATTGTCATGATGTCTCTTCACAGCAATAGAACAATGACTAAGACAATTGCAAAGGATGATTTTGAATTTTTGACCCTTCTACTTTTATTTCCTGACTCTTCAAAATGTTAGTTTTACAAGCATATGTCACTATACCTCTAAGTGGTCCTGGGGATTGAACCCTCAGCTTTGTATATACCAGACAAAGCTACACCTTCAAATCCCATATTGGATTTCTATTGATAGCTCACTGAAATATAGTATCCTATTGGTATATCCATGCTATATGCTACCAATTCTTCTATCTACTCAGTGAATATGGCCTCAGAAGCACACAGATAGAAGGTTCAATTTCTTTGGCATTGTTGACTCATGAAACTGTGAAATGTAATATAATAAATGCAAAGGTCTAAAGTATGTTGCTGCTACTTTTTTGTACACTATGAGTTTGTTTAGAAGGCTGGGCTTGATGGTTGGAGTGACCACACATGGCTTCTCTTACAATGGAGACTCAGGGTCATCACAGTTCTTCCCTAGCTGCTTGACCTCTACAAAAACATATTCTTGTGAGGCCATTATACCTAACCTCACAAGACTCTCCTAGACTTTGACCTTGGCCAAAGGGTCACAGGACTCAACCAAATTCAAGAGCTAAGACATAAACACAGGCTTTCTACACAAACAACACTGATGACTATGAGACCATGGTTTAAGATTGCCTTAGCCAGTGTTCTCTTGCTGTGAATAACCATCATAACCAAGGCAGTTCTTAAGAAGAAAAGTATTAAATTGGGGCTTACTATAGTTTCAGAGGTTTAGTCCTTTATCATTGTGGCAGGAAGCATTGTAGCATGCAGGCAGATGTGTTGATAGAGGAGCTAAAAGTTCTACACCTGGATCTGCAGGCAGCAGGACCAGAAAGACAATGGGCTTGGCTTGACCAATTGAAACCCCAAAGTCTGTCCTAAGTGATGCACTTCCTCCAACAAGGCCACACCCCCTAATCCCTATCAAGTAGTACCACTCCCTAATAACCAAGCATTCAAACAAATGAACCTATGGGGTCATTTCTAATCAAACTATCACAAAGATTATTGCATATCTCTCAAGATACTGTATTTAATTTAGACAACATTTTTAAGTTTGATGTGCCTTCTTTTCTATTGTAGTGAAATGGAGATAAAAATATGCTGTAGAGTCTTGTCTGGTTCCAGTGAAATGCACCGAGGAAACTGCAGTGTTTGCTGTGAATAAAGGCAAGATAAAACCACAAAATTGCTGTACTCAGAATGTGGCTGCTATTGTGCCTGCTCAGCCAGGTCCTGTAGCATGGGTCTCTGGAGAGATTTTCATGATTGGCCAATGATCCTGTGAAGTTGCCAGCTTGTCCTATCTTTTACATTTCCTTCCAAGAACTGTGTTCTCGTGCTATGTTGGAATTCCTTGTGCAGGTCTCAAAAATAGCCTACTGTCATTAAGGGGACCCCAGAGGCAAACTATACTCATGATTTACAGAGATGATGTCTATTCTCAAATGCCCTCTAAATATAGCACGTACTTGCTTGAAAAGAACAAGGAAGCTTTCTAGCTTTCAAGAATGTGAAGGGGGTGCTGAATGGAGGAAAAGATAGCTGTGCCTTGTGGCAGCAATGCAGGGGTTTGGTGGAGTCACGGGGTGGATGCTTGCCGCCTTGTGTGGCAGGAGCATTCTTTTATTGTTTATAAGCAAGTGTTGCTGGTAGGCGAGTCTGTAGCTCCACCCCCTCCAGTTTTCAGGCACTAAAAATAAACAAAAAAATGACATGGGAAGGGGCAGAGAAAATGCAGTGATGATTCATTCAAATGAGTAAGCGACATCCTTTTAGCACAAAGGAAATCTAGGTGTTCCTGTATGAGAATCATCAGATTTGTTAATATCTACTAGCTCTTGGAATTTCATCACTGTCCAGTCAACTGTCCAATCATTTAAGATAACTTGGAAGGTAGATAGCTTGATTAGTAAAGTGTTTTCTATTCAAATGTGAGGATTTGAGCTCAATCCCTACAATAAGCTTAAATAGCTGGGCATGGTGGCCAAGCCTGGAATGTGCTCGCTAGCTAGTCTAGCCTGATTGGTTGGCCCTAGATCCCAGTGAGAGAGCTTGGATCAAAAATAAGTAAATAAATTTTAAATTCAAAAGTGTATTTGTTAGGTCCCAAACTCCAAAAAGTAGAATATATTTCCATAAATGAGACTAAGCTCAGCTCAAGGTGGACTATAGAAGGATTTCTGGCAGTTAGACAAATGCCTGCAATCAGCATTCCTCAGGAACCCATGAAACAGGTCCTGTCTTTCAAAATGATTCCTTCTCATTACCTTCCCTTGACTCTGGCAAAGGGGACATATGGGTGTCCCTTGACATTTGCCCGTGGGTACAGATTAAAGCCCTCGGGTAGGTCTCTTAATTGATAGATAGGCAATTTAGTTTATACTCCTTGCTCAAATTTACCCTTCTCAGATCTCTATGATGGCATTGGTGACATTGATGGGGGGCCCTACCTTGTCCTAAGCCCTAGCTTTAACAGTCTAGCAGTCTTACCAAGGCTGCAGCTGCTTGATCTATCCATTTATAGCTAGAAAATCTTTCACCTTAAAAATATTCTGGCTTTACAGTAACTTTGGACCAACTAATTGCTGAACGCACAAATTTAAAAGCTTTAAAGTTTAAATTTCTTTGGCCTCTTAAATAAAAGAAGGCTTCTAAAGTGAGGCACTAAATTGGTTTTATATGTAAAAATCAGGCTTTGCTTTTCCTAGAACTACTAGGTCGGTCTCCCATCAAAAAAGGCAAACTCAGACAGGTTTGCCTTGCTGACAGGTTTCTGGATGACCAAGGCAAACCACAAAACTGGTGTTTAAAAAAACCCTCAAATTACTATGATGTTATTGCTAAAAAAAATACTTTTACTATTTCTTTAATTAAGAAAACAAATAAATAAATATGTTTTTATAAGTTCTTTTAGTAATCAAGAACTGACGTCTAATAGTAAATAATCAGATTTTCCAGAAGAAATGGAAAGAAAACATTTCAAGTTTATATAAGTTGTAAAGGTGTAAAAAAATGACTTAAGATATGTGAAAAAAATGAGACATATAATACATGATTATAAGATTTCAAAAGTTCAGTTTTAACATAGTCATGAACAAAGTTCTGGTAAGTTATTAGTATAGCCTTAGAAAAAGCACTTTTTAAATTTTTTATTATTATTATGAACAAAGAAGTCACACTTTCTATCCCTGTATATCCTTATTCATGGTCCCTTTCCCCTCCCGCCACATCAGGTCATTCTTTCTTCTCCACAACTCCCCATCCCCTCCCTGGGTAGGAGAAGACAGTTCCATGGTCCCACTGACCCAATATTGCTTAGATCAGTCTTCACTCATGGCAAATCCAGTTTTCTCCCCCTCCCTCAAGAGTGAGTCAGGTGTTCCTCTAGGGGGAGTGGGATCCAAGGAGTCAGTCCAGGGTGTTTCTGATCCCAAGCTGTTCAGTGGTTGTGGTTTGCAGCTTGGGCATGCTTTGAGAAAAAGCACCTTTTAAATTATCATAGTCACAGGCTAAAATTTTAAAAATTTCTTTGGTTGTTTTCTAAATATTGACTTAAAAGTGCTTCTTATTGTGCTGAAAACATATCTATCCAATCTATATTTATCCAGTCCTTTGGACAGAAGAAGAGTGTTCTCTGCTTCATCCAGAACCATCATTTGGGTCCCTAAGATCTCCTTTGTTCTCTTTCCTGGCAAGAGTTTGTGTCACTACTGATGAATGTTCATGCTTCGACCATGTTATCAACTTTCCAGGCTTTGTTTTTGCCGTGGCTCCAAGGTGCAACTCTACCCAAGTTACTTACAAACACTTTACTAGCTGATTTTTGTACCCTCAGAAATTCAGTGCAGATTATAGACAGTGGTCACAAAAGTATCTAAAACTTGTATCTCTTCTGTTGGCTTTTAAGATTCAGGCAAGCTTTAGGAAGTTGTGACTTGGCTCCATCAAATGGTTCTTCTTCATCAAATGGTCAAATGGACTCCATCTTTCCTCACTGTTGGATGTGTGTTCTTTTTTGTCTTCCAGACTTCCCAGTCAAAAAGACACACCTAGAGTAACAAGTAAAGATTTCCCCTAAATGCCTTAACTTTGCCTTCTGTCCTTAGTCTATATCCATCGCAGCAGATTTCCACTTAGCTGACAAACACCATCCAAAAATCAAGCTGCAGCCTGCAACTGCTCTAAAATGAACTCATATCTCTAGCCTCATGTAACTCTGCAAAACCAGAGGACCCTGAGTTGCTGAAAACTGATTTTAACCAGTCCCTGATGTGAACCTGTCTTACAAATACTATTGCTCCCTGGTCTCTTTAGTTTCTTTCAAGCAAAACTACTTGAATTCTCATCTCAAAAACAAAAGGAAAAACTGGGGAACGAAGCCGAAGGTGGGTAGCTCTAGAATAACAATGTCCAGGGTAAACCTAGACCAGATCCCTCAGCAGCTCGAAGAAGTATGAGGGGCACTATTCCCACTGATAATGAGGAACACGGAGGCTAGAAACATGAAATAACCTACCCAAAGGTCATAGTTAGCAATTTGGAACGTTGTAATATGAACCAAGAACAGCTAGTTTTCTGCAATTAGAACTAAAAAAGTAAATCAGTTCTTCATCACCATGAAGTAAACTTTGAAGAGAGTTTAGATATTAGCCAGAATGGAGTGTCGCGGGTTTGCATCTGAATGGAGCCAAGTCAGCACCTCACACATCTCAGGAGCTGGACATGGAGGGGGAGAGTCTGTTGTCTTGTAATTAGCTATCACAACAGCTGCTTAGAGGCCTCAGAATTCACAGGGATGCTTTTCTACCCACAGCTTTACAAACTGGCCATTGGAATTTAGGAAAACAACCTTAACTGAAAAGATTAAATTTGGAAAATGATGATGGCTGATGCTTCAAATGCTTTAAAAAATGGTAACTAGGATTCCAGTTTCAAAGATTCCCATGCTGATGTGGCCTGCTTTGCCACTGAATATGACTAAGTCTGATTCAGCTCAGTTTGTCATGTGGGTTCTGGTCATGGGACATCGCAAACTTATTTTACTATGCATCTTTGGCTAATGTCTCTATTCCTTACAATGCTGTGTTCTCTCTCACTCTGGCAGTGGGTCCCTCTGGTCTCATTTCTGATTTTGTTAGAAATAAATTTGACATCTCGTTTTAACTATTTATTTTATTTAGGGAGAGTGGATTAGATAACTTGTAGAAGATTTCTGACCCGTTTGAGCCAGAGGTTTTGACCTGGCCTGAGGTAGCTTTTTCTCCCCAAGGAAATGAATTAGATGCTTATATTAATTTCATACTGTTTGGCCTATGTCTCAAACACATTACTAGCTAGCTCTTTCATCTTAATTCAACCCATTTCTAGTATTCTATCTGCCATGTGTCCCGGCCCGTGGCTCACCTGGATTCCTTACATGGTTCTTCCTTGAAGGTCGGATGGAGACTGACTAACTCTGCCTTTCTTCTACCTGTCTCTCCTCTGATCCTCCACCCACTTCTATGGTGTTCCACATAGGCCAACCCAGTTACTTTATTTACAGCATTTCTATCACAATAACTGTCTAGGTTTTCTCTCTCCTGCATAGCATTGTTACACCTGCTTCTGTTGTCATAGTGAGTGGATTATACTGCTCTGATTCATTGACATTTTGGATTGATCTTGTAAAAATCTTTGGTCACTGAAATGTTAACATACATGATTTTTTTTTTAAAAAAAGTCTTTAGTTTTTAATTACCTCAAAAAGAGCACATTGCAGATGTCTGGAACCCCATCATAAAGGACTGAGGAAGAAAATATGTGTAAAGAAAATGAATCAGACCAGAAATAGAATTTACTCAGCAAAACCAAGCCAATTCTAAATCAGCCAAACCTCCAAAACATACAGACCTGTGAAGATGAGCAGAAATGTTTACTGCAAGCTGTTCAGATCTTGAATTTGTAACATAACAGTAGACTCATTCAGACAGTAAAACTACATGTTGGGTACCACTTATGTACATGTAGAGATGCACACATATACACAATCCACACATTCTAACGATAAAAAAATTGAAATTTAAAAAATTATCAAGCAGTACATCAGAGTAATTTTTGTAATCATAAGATGTCAAGTCAGAATATTACTATCAGTGAGCGTGTTGCAAGAAAAAAATGGGTTCAGAAGAGGACAAGCAAGGGAATGAAGAGCGCTCAGACCATACAGTATTGAAGAATGAAATTACTTCTTGCTAAATCACAGCTGTGGGTGGGTAGAAATAGATAACAGCCACATCAAAGCTTAAATCCATAGCCTTAAGACCTATAGCATCACAAGAAAATCTATGACTGTCAGGATTGCTCAATGGGTGAACGTACGCACCATTAAAGTTCATGATATGAGTTTAATTTTGGAGATCCACATAATGAGAAGAGATAAGCATCTCTCGTTAGTGTTCCCCAGACCTCCACATATACTCCATTACCTACATACGTGCACAGGTACGTTTGAGTGCACTCAGTGTATTTTACTCCATTTTGCTTTTGCTCTTAAGACTATTGTTGGGGTCTTTTTTGCTATACACATGCTAAAACGTGTTTATTAATATCTAAAAGAGACAACAGCACTTTAGGACTATAATAAAGTATTTATCAATATTTAGCACTCTGACTCATATACTTAAGGTTTCATTTTTCCCATTGATAATTCTCTTCTTTTTTAGTACAAAAGACTACTTTCTTTTTGTAAAATTACTTCTATGTATCTGCTAGCCTCACACTGTTGTACTAGAGTATTTTAAGTTTATTGTACATACATATATAAGGAAATATTTTTTACATGTTATATTGATTTATATTTGATGACATTGCTAAATTCATTTACTGACACTAGAAATGTGTAGATTAGCGTGAATGCCTTCTGTATAGAACCAAATCATCCACAAGTGATGCTAGTCATATTTGTATCTTGCCAGAATTTATAAATTATAGGGCCTTATTATTTTTCTGTGAGTAGAGA
>PVIH01010303.1:64444-76561 GCA_004025045.1 Sigmodon hispidus
TATTTTTTTTTTTTTTTTTTTTTTTTTTTTTTTTTTTTTTTTTTTTTTTTTTTTTTACTGTTGAAGTGTTGATTTTTTTACTCCTATTTTGATGATTATCCTTGTCTCCTCTTTATTATTGTGGTAAATTACAGGCTGCAATGTTCCCCTGAAGATGTCACCAAATTGATCAATTTTCTGAAGTTAAGCCAATTTTGATTTTCTGGGGCAAGTGCCATTAGATTATGGTAGAATTCTAAAAATATCTCTTTATGACAGGTAGGAACCTAATTTTTTTAAATAGCATCTTCTCCAGGTTTAGGAAATGGTTTCATGCTGATCTTATAACTCAAAAGATTCATGGCATAGTCTCTTTCCTTTGGCCTCTGTAAGAGTTTATTTGGAATTGCTGCTATTTCTTCCTTAAATGTTAGGTGACTTCTCCAGGGAACTCTCTCAGCTTGGATTTTCTGTTATTATAGGAGACACCTGAACTTTCCCTTTTTCTAAGCAACTACAACTTCTTAGACGCTTTTGTTTATTTTTTCAGTTTCAGAGAGTTGCTATTTTCAAGAACGTCTTTCTTTTCTCTAAATTTTTAACAATATTGTCATAAACTTGTGCACAAAACATTACACATTATCACATTAACATTCATGTACTATATCCTAGTATTTACTGTGGGTAATTCACGTGTTCACATTCTCATGTGAGTACTTTATGTATACACATTCTCACGTGGGTAATTTAAAGATTTGCTCAATATTTTTTGATCAAAATTTCTAAAACATACTGACTTTCTATACTATTTTTGATTTTACAGATTTCCTCTATTCTATTTTTTTTCCTTATTTTATTTTTTCTAATTTTTGGGTTTGTCTTATTTTAGATTCTGAGTACTAACATTTGCATAAAAACTTTTCCATATAGCTACAAACTTTCTTTTAGGTCTTATTTTAATTGCAGCTCTATTCAGTCAAAGACATTTTCTAAGTTTCATTTTTATTTTGCTTTTTTACATGTATTATTTGTTTTTCATTTGTGTATATTAAAATGTCTTTATTAGTGCACATATAAAACAATGGGTTTCATTCTGACATTTTCTTACATGCACATAAAGTACTCTGATTACTTTTCTCTTTGATTCCTTGCAGTCATTCTTTCCCAGCAGTCTCCCCTGTACTTTGGTGCCTTTTTCTACATCTAGATTGCACATAGGAGAGAAAATGTGATTTTTTTTTTATAAGACCAGCTTATTTATTATAATGTGATAACCTGCCATTCTGTTCATTTTCCTGCCTTGGGACAATGTGTGACTAACCAGATTGGGAGCCTGTAGATGATTCTTAAAATATAATGTTTGAATAAGATAAAAATTTACATTATTTAATTCAAGTCAGCTATTCTCCACAGCTCAGTCCTAGATGGTTCTTTGTTATAGATGAAGGTTTATCGCCTAAAACACCTTTGCCTTCTATTTAGTCTGATAGCTCTTGAGTTACAAGGCCAGAAAACCGTGTATTCCAGCTATCTTTTGTATTCTTTCCTCTAGTTCCTGGTAAACCTGCTTATGTGGATCTGTTTTTAGCACACAGGACAAATTTCTAAATAGCTGTAGTTGGCTGTTATTTATTTGGTTGCCCATGTTGATTTTCTGCATTATACAGAAGGGTACTGGGATGTCTGGAATGGCTCAGATCGCCTTATTCACATGGATGGCTACTGATGATAGCTGTTATCTAGGAGCTTAGCCCGGGTTGTTAACTGGTCAGGTTGGTTTCCTTTTTAGGAACCGTTTCTTTCTGGGTTTCCTATGACAACTGGGCTTCAAGTAGGAGTAATACAATTTAGTCCTAGAATTTTACTCCAGCAGATTTCTAGTGATCAAAGTTAGCTCAGATCTTACTCTAGTTTTAGAATCTGTTAATACTATGGGAAGCGGAGTGAAAAGCACATGGGAATCTATGACATCACAATTGCAACTCCTCTGTAGTTTCAACTTATCAAAGAGTAAGAAGTAAGGAGGAAGCAGGCTACGGAGTCCAGCCAGATACAAGGAAAGAGGAAACACATTCCATCCTTAGAGAGAGTTCTAAGTTCGAGATAGTGTGGGCTGGGCTTGGGGGAATCATACCTGTAATCCTAACACTTTGAATGAGAAGATGGAAGGTCAGGATTTCAGTGTCATTGTTAGATACATAGTGCTCAAGGCCTTCTTGGACTAAATTGAGACTTCAAAACAACCACAACAAAGATGTGATGATGAGACAACGTCTGTTTTGCACATTCTAACTATAACATGATTTGGGGTGTGTGTGTGTGTGTGTGTGTGTGTGTGTGTGTGTGTGTGTGTGTGTGTGTGTGGTGTGTTCAGCATAACTGTTAGTCTGCCCATTCTATTGACACTTCTAATCTTGGGAAATTTTCCTTATGAACTTGAAAAATCTTCCTTTTTCAAATTTGAAGGAATCTTGATCAGTTTCATCTGAGCTTGTGTAGATCACATATTCTGAAAATGATTACAAATAGGTTGCATCAGACCACAGAGCAGTCACTGATTTGACCACTCACTATGTCATGCTGGCCCAGAGACAGAATTATCCACAGAGTGAAAACCGTAAATGACCTCCAGTGAACAGTGTTTGCTCCAAACAACCAGTTCTCTAGATAACACATTGGACAGAAACTGCTTAATCACCTGGGTTAACCCTCGGAGGGAGCTATCACATCACAGAACACCATTGTAGTTAAGGCTTGGCTGGGATTAGTAATCTGTGACTCCTTAGTAAACATTTCAGAACTCATTTACAGCTGCATTTTACCCTTTGCCTTATCCAATAGTAATATAAAGTGAAGTTCCAAATTTATTTTCTGGTCTTTTGACTTTGTTTTACACTCCAGTATGGGAACACAGAATTTATGAGGACAGAGCAAGGAGCCTGGGATTATTTGGCATAGTAATTCTGTTTCACTGCTTAAGGGAACACTCACTGATGAGATCTATATTTTATTTCTTTTATGAGATCTGTATCAGTTTTGTCGTGAGAAATTTTCAAAAAATGAATTGGAGGTGTGAGAAAAAAATGAATCAAAAATACTTCCCTCTTTCTAGGTTCAACAATCACTTCAATAGCACAGGAATTGTTGAGCCTTTGAAGGTCAAATAGAAGCCGCCTGTGTGTAACATTACCTGTGCATGGCAAAACCCTTAGGAGTGGAACTTGAGTAGTTTCCTTAGATTTTTCTTCAGTGATTACTGTTCCATTCAACTTTTCTACTGGAGTTGATTTTTTAAAATTCCTGTTTCCCAGAAAATCAGCAATTTTACCTTGATAAAAGGCTAGCCACTCTGAGTGATGCCTCTGTACTGTAATGAATAATTTACTGATACTTAGAATAAGTCAAATGTGAAGGATGGGGAGGATAAAAATGAACACACTTTAATGGCACTCAGGCAGACAGAACCTGCGCCCTGACTGCTGCTGGTCAAATTGTTTTAAAGCAATTTTGAGCTTTCTGACTTCTAGGGGAAAAAAATTACATGGAAGGTCGAATCTTAAAAATCAAGTTTGTGAAGTATCTTGTTATGCGATGATCCCAGCACTCTGCACTTCTGCCTTATGACATGCAATTTCCTTTGTCCTGAAACAAAGGCAGATTTCTGATGGGCAGAGAGATAGCTATTGTCACTGGGGATGCTACTAGCCACAATTTAGGGAGAATAACTGGGAATGAATTTAAATACCTCAGGCCTCCAATGTTTTCTTGACTTCAGAGTCCTCTGGGATCATGACATCTGTCTGAATATAAACTCAGAGAAAAGAAAACTTTTTTGGGATATTTCATGTAAGACAGATCTGATTCATTTGCAGGTATGGCTCTCCGTTGTGCTGATCCAGGCTGTTTATGTCATTATCACAAGCTAGAAACTCCTGGCCCATCACAAGCCCCAGTCTTCTGAGTTTATTCACATCATTCTCCTCCACTCTGTGAATGGGTTTCTCAGGAGAAAACCAACTTCCTGGGCAGCCTCAGTTTTGCTCTCTCTAGGTCTCACCATCTTTGACAAAAGACAGAAAAACTAGGATTTATAGAGAAAAATTCGTTAGATACCAGCAGAGTTTGCAGCCTCCTCATGGCTTATTGTAGAAGGTTTCCTGGGCCCATTTGGGCCGGAGGTTTGGACCTGGACCGCAGCAGCTTTTGTCCCCCAAAGAAATGAATCAGATACTTATATTAACTTCATACCGTTTGGCCCATGTCTTAAGCACGTTACTAGCTAGCTCTTTTATCTTAATTCACCCATTTCTAGTAATCTATCTGCCACGGGGTACTGGCCCGTGGCTCACCTGAATTCGTTACATGTTTCCTCCTCAGGGATCAGATGGAGACTGGCTAACTCCGCCCTTCTCCTACCTGCCTATCCTCTGATCCTCCACCTACTTCTATAGTGCTACACATAGACCAAAACAGCTCCTTTATTTACAGCATACAGAGAACATTCCACCACAATGGCTGTTCATGTTAATATGCTTAGATTGCCTTACTACAGAACCAGAGACTGGGGATCCATCCATACATGTATTTTCTCACAGTTTCAATGAGTACTCTGCTGAGGATGTTTGCTGCTTCCTGCTGTGACAGACTTTTAACTGCTTTTCACGCTTTAAAATTAGGATTTCAAATTTCAAATAACCTAATAGTATAATGCAAGGAGATACAAAATCATCTACATATCAAACTTTAGGCTGTTATAAGAAAATATAGATATCAAAGCAGAAATAAGTGAAATTGAAGATTTACAAAAGACCAATCAAACAGTAACTTGTTTTTTGGGAAATAATGTAAACAAACCTTTTTGTAAACCAAGAAAAAAAGAAGATCAGAAACGTTAAGAATCATTTAGGATCATTAAGAGCAACTATTTTCCAATGAATTAGAAACCCTTGAATGAATAGATAGGTTTCTGAGAACATAGAAGCTATTTGAAGTATAAGAAAATGTAAAAACCTTTATTGGCCAATAGTGAGTAAAGACATTGTACCAGAATCAGAGACAGCCATGGATTTAGCCATAGAGGTCGGGTAGTAGTAACACACCTTCAATCTCAGCACTTGGGAGGCAGATGCAGATAGCTGTCTGGACCTCTGTGAGTTCAAGGTCAAACAGAGCCAGGAAGTGGTGGCAAACACCTTTAATTCCAGCACTTGGAATCCCATTCCCAGTACTTGGAAACACACACACACACACACACACACACACACACACACACACCTTTAATCCCATCACTAGGAAGTAGCCTCAATCATCCTGTGTTCTCACAGTAGGTAGGCTGAATGGGGGAAAATACACAGCATATATTTTTCATGTAAGATGAAGTCATAAAAATAAAGGAAAATTTGTCAGTGTCATCACTTGTAGCAATGTGCATGGAATATAGAAAATAATGTTAAGTAAAATAAAGCAGATAAAGAAAGACAGACACTATGTAGCTATATTTATAAGTGGTAGCTAAAAACAAAACAAATTTTCATTTCATAAAAGTAGGGAATGGAATAGTGGCCAATTAAAGTTTGGAAGGCAGGAGGAAGCAGAATTCCTTCCTTCCGTTTTGGCTGAGGACTCAGAGGCATTCAGTCTGAGGATTCGTGAAGATCACAGAGACAGAGGAATAAACCACAGCCACTTCTCACCTTGCTAATACCTAAGCTGAAAGGGGAAGATCCTGTCTTCTCTCGCCTTATGTTCCTTTCTCTGCCCAGCCATATTACTTCCTGTTTCAAACTTCCTTATGTTAGGATTAAAGGTGTATGTGCTTCCAAATATGTGGAGCAGAGGCATGAGATCCCAAGTGCATAAAAGTATGTGCCACCACCCCGGGCTCTGTTTCTCTTCTGGACTGGATCAATCTCATGTAGCCCAGCATGGCCTTAAATTAACAGAGATCCAGACTGATCATTGTCTCTGCCTTCTGAGTGCTAGGATTAAAGGCGTGTGTCACCATTCTCTGACCTCTGTGGCTAACTCTGTGGCTGACTCTGTCCTCTGATCTTCAGGTAAGCTTTATTTTTTAGATTACAAACAATAAATCACCACATTTCCCTCTTTTTGTCAAAAATAAAAAAGTATAACTAATATAAGAAAAACTATATACAATAAGTAAAATAACTGTATAAAATATATTGAAGCAAGAATTACATCAATAATGTCTAGTCAATTGACAATTTCAGAGAAAATACTTTATTATTTATTTTATTTTGGAGACTCTAAAGTATTGTATCTAATTCACTTTCTACCTAACTTGTATTACCAATCAAAAGTTATCATTGTTATGGATAATTGTCAGGAAAAAGTTAAACAAAAAAGATTAGATTCAGAGTTCTTGTTAAAAAAAAAAAATGTTGTGGGATAATGTTCTTGTACACTGTAAAGATCTATTACTTGCATTGGTTTAATAAAATACTGATTGGCCAGTAGCCAGGCAGGTGGTATATGTGGGGCAACCAGACTAGGAGACTTCTGGGAAGGGGAAAGGCAGAGAAGCAGTCACCAACCAGATACAGAAGCATGATGAGAATGCTGGACTGAGAAAAGGTACCAAGCCACATGGATAAACACAGATAAAAATTATGGGTTAATTTAAGTGTAAGAGCAAGTTAGTAATAGGCTTGAACTACTGGCTGAACATTTATAAGTAATATTAAACCACCTCAATTATTAGGGAAGCAGCTATTGGGTATTTGAGAGTTTCTGGTAGGACAAAAACTTCCCTCTACAAGTCATCTCTCTAGTTCCTTTGCTTTTATTTGTGTGTGTGTGTGTATGTGTGTGTGTGTGTGTGTGTGTGTGTGTGTTGAGGGTACACAAATGGGCATCCACAGAAGCCAGAATGAGATGTCAGATCTCATGAAGTCTGAGTTCCAGGCAGTTGTGAGGTCTCCTATGGGTGCTGAGATCTGCACTTGAGTCCTCTGGAACACTAGGAAGTGCTGCTGAGATATTTCTCCAGCTCCAATATTTAAAGTTTTAAGATTGTATAAGATCATCAGAGAGTGTAGGCATAGTAGAGTCTCCACGATCCTGGCGTCATCCAATCACCATTAATTTATATGTGTCTGCAGTGAAGAAATGATGAAGATACCTTGTAATAATGTTTTGTAGTTTTTTTAATAGAGTCATAAGTATGGTGGATAAAATATTTCTTTCAGTGTCGAAAGAATTGAGGTATGAGCCGCTTCATGAAATGAAACAAATTACAAGTGAAGGACTTGAAGGTAAATTTTTGATTCTCACACTGCAGCAGTATCACTAATTGTTCACTGTCATCCATCTGATCAACAGCTATACCCTTCCCCAGCAGTAAATGCTAAACAGGGGTCAGGCTCTGGGTATTCTGGCCAAGGAAAAAAGACTACCAGTTCTCCTAAAGTGTAAAAAGTTCACAAAAGACTGTAGAAAAGAAGTTCATGCTATCGAAGGTCCTCAAATTCTAAAATCAATTGTAGCCAACCTTTGGAATAAGATTGACATCATACCTGGCACAGATGAGACCTGGGTCCTGTTTGGTATACCTAAGATGTGGCATTAACTAACACAGACAACCATCCTTTTGCTGTGGGAGCTAAATAAACATCCTTACTCTATTCTTGAGTCTTGTATTTTGGAATACTATTTTAAGATGTGTTACACATTCAGAGGGCCTAGTTCAGTCCCATGAAGGATCCTCAGCTGTCAGTTCAGATTCAGTGAGCTCCCAATAGGTTGGGTTATCTATGTCTGTAGGTCTCCTCATTGTGATCTTGACCCCTTTGCTCATATAATTTCTCCTCCTAGGACCTCTGAATGTAGATGACAGTCAGAAGGCATGGGCAGTTTGTTGGGCCTCTGGCAGTGAGACCAGAATTTATTCCTGGTGCATGAGCTGACTTCTTGAAGTCCATTCCCTACAGAGGAACACCTTGCTCAGCCTTGATACTGGGGTTAGGGGCTTGGTCCTACATTAACTGGATATGCTGGACTGCATTGACTCACCCTAAGAGTCCTTACCCTCTCTGGGGAATGGATGGAGAATGCAGTGGGGAGAAGCTGGAGGATGTCTGGGAAGAGGGAAGGGCAGAGAAACAATGGTAGGTATGTTAAAAAAGACTTTTAAATAAAAAAGACATGTTACATTTGTTTATTCTGTGAAACATTTGTTTAATGATGCAAAGATGTGTTGCCTTCATTTAACTCTGTGAAGCTATGTTACTTTGTCTAAAACACCCAATTGGTCTAATAAAGAGCTGAAAGGCCAATAGCAGGGCAGGAGAAAAGATAGATGGGGCTGACAGGCAGAGAGAATAAAGAAAAGGAAAAAAGAGGATCAAGGAGTGAGAAAGGAGGAGAGGAGGTCTCCAGGGGCCAGCCACCCAGCTGCACAGCAAGCAATAAACATATACAGAAATAGAGAAAGATAAAAGCCCATAGGCAAAAGGTAGATGAAACAAGTTAAGAAAACCTGGCAATAAACAAGCCAAGCTAAGCCCAGGCATTCATAAGAAAAAAATAAGCCTCTGTGGATTTATTTGGTAGCTGAATGGCTTCCTGCCAAGAATAAGAGCCAGAAGAGGAAAAATAAAAAAAAAACAACTACATTGCACTCAATAAATGCATCTTAAGTATGGTGTCTGGTGGGCTGTCCTTGCCTTTGCTTGTTTATGAGACACAGGATTTCACATGTAACAGTCCTGGCTGACCTAGAACTCACAGAAATCTGCCTCCTTCTGCTTCCCAAGTGGTAGGATTAGAGGCATTTGCCACCACCACCTGACAGTCCTTGGCCTTTTAAAGACTGTAGCAGGAGTGTTGCATCTAAGTTTAAACCAGTTGCAATATTAGTAACAGTCTGCTCAAAAGATGATTGGCTTTTTCTTGACATCAGATCACATTCATAAACCATTAGGTTAAATTCAAGGTGGAAAAAGCTGCATAGAATTTTCAGGTAATTCCAATACTCACATATGATACATAACAAATAACAAAAAGCAAAAGAAAGTGCTTCCAAAATAAAATAGATAACAAATGGTAGAGAATAGCTAAATCAAAGTAAATGGTGGTAACATCTGGCCTTGACCCTATCAGACTCCTATTGTCTCTAGACTCTGATTGCACATGCCTGTCTTTCATTTAGCCGGTTTTGTACATTTGAGTATTCAATATCATATTCACAAAATCCCATGTGCTTATGAATTCTTATCATGTGTTCTGTTGTAGGTATAATTATGTGACAGATGAGGGTCAAAGAAGCCAGATATCATTCTAGTGTTAGCTTCTAGCCTGCAACTAAGAAACTTTATATTTAGTAGCATATCCTAGCTATTTAGTCCCAAATGTATACAGTGTTTATTTCAAACAGGAATTCATCAAGTACTTTCTGAGGGGGTAACTACGTCCTCCTCAGTTCTACTGCAGAGCCATAACATACAGACCCATATTTAAATCCAAGGCTAGTTCAACACATTATTATCATCCTGAGATGATGGTTATTAGGGCCTATGTATAAAAGGAGAGGAACAAGATATTTCTCCAAATAATCTTTAATACACTGTCATTGGCTTTGTGCATAATAACCCTGGATGTTGTCACCATGACAACACACTGTCCTTAGTCCTATTCAGACCATTAGGCTTATGTTATAAATAGAATATTCAGTCTTGTTCTAGCCAATTGTGTCTTTACTTTTATTATAATAAGGGAAATAATAAATGACATATTAGCTTTTTGCTCCAAACCTTGTGAATTTCATGAAGTTCTTATTTATTATGTAACATTAGCCACAAGAGGCATACATAATTATTTCATATTTTTCTCTAACAATTCCAAACATTTATATAATGTGTTCTGATTGTATTTACTACTCATTACCCTCTTTTTTTTCCTCCTGCTTCCTGCTAAATCCCTTCTCAACATGTCCTCTCCTATATTCATTAATTTCCTTTGTGTTCCACTGAGTTTAACTGCATGATTGTGAGTCTGATTTTATTTACTGGAACATGGATGACTTGCCAGTGGCCACACTACTGAAGAAAATGTCTCCCAGCATTCATTAAGTGGCAGTAGCTCTTCTGGGATGGGTCTAGCCTTATTAGCCCCTTCCTGTCTCATGGTGGATTGTTGCTAGGCTCAGTCTTAGGAGGATTTCCTACAGGTAACCAGGGCTTCTGTAAATCCACATGTATAGTTGCCACTTCATGTTCCGATGTTTCATGGCAGCCCTCCCCATGTTCTGTCTCTTACATTCTTCTTGTCCCCTCTTGCACAATGTTCCTGAGTCTTGGAGGGAGATTATTTCACATTTAAAGCTTTTCTTTGTCCTTTAAAGAATCATAAATAATCTATTATCTATTAAGTAAAAAAATGTGCCCAAAATACAAAGATAAATATAAATGCCTTCTAGTCCTCAAGATACTGACAACACACAGCTCATGTTCCTATGCATGGATTGTGGATCTGTAAACTTATAATTAGAGATCACATGGTCACATAGAATTAGAGTCATTCTCTATAATGCTCACACAGCCAATTATCAACATCTCTTTACATTTTTGGTTTGTTTTTTTTTTTATCTCATTCAGAGAATTTTAGCCTGTCACCACAGTGAAGAGTTCACAATGTATCAAATAACAGGCTGGTCAAATTAGGTGAGAAAAAGCACTAAGTGTGGGTTTCTATTGCTGTGAAGAGACATCATGACCACAGCAACTTTTATAAAGGCAAAAAACATTGAGTTGAGGTGGCTTACACTTTCAGAGGTTCAGTCCGTTATCATCATGGCAGGGAGCATGATGTAGGCAAACATGGTGTTGCCTATATCTTGATATGCAGACAACAGGATAGGGACTGTAACCCTGAGAATAGCTTGAACATAGGAGACCTCAAAGCCCACCCTCACAATGATCCACTTCCTCCAACAAGGTCATACCTATTCCACTAAGACCAAACCTCTTAATAGTACCCCTCACTCTGGAGGCCATTTTCTTTCAAACTACCACAAGCACATTACTTCTAACCAGCAGCTTTTCTTTATGTCACATTAATAAATGAATTTTATAAAGAATCATCTTTATTTTTTAATGAGATGTGCTCCAAGAGTGTTTCTGAGATTTGTTTTTAATTTTAATTATGTATATGGATGTGTGTCTGTGTTGGGTTTGTGCACATGCATGTAGAGGACATCAGATACCCTGGAACTGAAGTGCTTATAAATCACTCAATGTGGATGCTGAGTCAGAACTGCAGTCCTCTGCAAAAGCAATATATCTTCTTTACTTTGAGTCATCTCTCCAGTCCCTAGGAAAGTCTTAAGAGAACAAGAAATATCTGTATTATTTAATTATATCTTCTATTCAGTATAGTTATCATCTTTCTG
Source organism: Sigmodon hispidus (assembly GCA_004025045.1). Classification (NCBI taxonomy): domain Eukaryota; kingdom Metazoa; phylum Chordata; class Mammalia; order Rodentia; family Cricetidae; genus Sigmodon; species Sigmodon hispidus. The sequence continues at coordinate 75,831 of PVIH01010303.1, forward strand.
ATCTTTTTAGGATATTGAAGGTGAGAGCTGGGTGAATAACAATTATTGTTGATAAACTCACATATGTTAGGCATGACTATGATGTAACATGAATCCTAATTGGTCTTAATAAAAACCCAGAACCAGGTATTGGGTAAATGCTGAGAGATCAGAGGAGCCAGCCACAGCCATTAGAGAGACTTCTATCTCTACCAAATCCTCAGCCCAAAAAATGAGACAGGAAGTGATATGGCTGGGCGGAGAAAAAATATATAAAGGGAGAGGAGACAGGAGTTTAGCCTTCTCAGCCTGTCTCAACCTTCCTAGTGCTGGGATTAAAGATGTGTGCCACCACTGCCTGGCCTCTATAGTTAACTAATGGCTGACTTTGCCCTCTGATCTTCAGGCAAGCTTTATTTGTTAGAGCACACATAGAGTGTCACCACACTATCTGCCTGTTTATTAATCCTTGTAATAGTCTACTGAGAAATGCATCATCACCTGATCATCTTGATGGTGAGGAACCCAGAACTGAAAAAGACTCAGCCACTCCTCAGGTTCCTAAGTGAAGAGGTAGAAGAGGAAGTTCTACACTTTACTGATATTCATCTCTATTGATTTCAAGGTCCATTTTCATTCAATTTGGAGACACTAACCATTTCTAGAAAAAAAAAACAATGTTTACAGGTGGATAGTAAACAAAGCCATTTTGAATCCTTTATTGGATGTCTTTTTTTTTTTTTTTTTTTTTT
>PVIH01010304.1:0-22397 GCA_004025045.1 Sigmodon hispidus
ACACGCAGGCTGTTCACTGCCACCTCCTCACTCCCCACCCCTCACCCCCCATCCCCTCACCCCCTCACCCCCATCTTACACAGTTCAGGATCCCTTGCCTAGGAATGGTAATACCAACACTAGGCTGGATCTCCCCAATTAATAATGAAGACAGTCCCCCACAGGAATGTCCACAGATGAGTATGATTTAGACAATCTTCACAAGGTAATTCTAAGCAACTATGAAATGTCTCCTAAACTCAGCTGTGGCCACAGCGAATAAAGAATTAAGTTTTATAAGAATGGTAGTTGAGCTCTATGCAATGTTTTATGATACATACTTCATTTTCTACATTTTTTCCAGATTCCTAAAGAACGCAGAAAACAGATCAAATTATAATATAAACAGAGCTCTGGAGGGCTCCTTTAACATAGTGCTACAAGTGTGTCATTGCTATTACTTGGAATACATTTTGTTGTCACAGGAGATAAATATTAAATACCTGTTTTAAGTTGAATTTTAGATCAACTAATTACATAGGCTATCTAACTGTAGACAACCAATGAGTCATCTGTTTATGTCCAAGGTGGACTAGAATTATAATTTGATTGGAGTTACCTGAAAATGATAAAACAGTCAATCTAAATTAATTACATAGGCTATCTAACTGTAGACAACCAATGAGTCATCTGTTCATGTCCAAGGTAGACTAGAATTATAATTTGACTGGAGTTACCTGAAAATGATAAAACAGTCAATCTAAATTATTTTCATTCTAGATCTTCCCACTGATCTATAACCACAATTATCTTCTCATACTATCCATCCAGTTCTGCTCTCCCCATCTTTCTGATGAGGAAATAATGACTTGTACTGTTATGTTATCCCTATGTGGCTGTGACTGTAGTAGAATTATGTTGCATTGCAAATAATTGTCTTGCCTACTGGTTTAATAAAAATGCTGATTGGCCAAAGGCAGACAGGAAGTGTGAGTGGGGCTGCCAGACTAAGAAAACTCTGGGACCATCTCAGAGCAGAGCAGAGATACTGCAGAAATGCCAGAGAGAGCCAGGTGAGTCGCCAGCAGAAGCAGAGGTAAAAAGCTGAAATGCTGCTCTAAGAAAAGGTAACAAGCCGCATGGCTAAACAGGATAAGAATCATGGGTTAGTTTAAGGATAAAGATTTAGCAAGCTATATGCCTGGGCCGTAGGCCAATCAGTGTAAAATTAATGTAAGCATCTGTGTGTCTCTGTGGGACAGAACCTCAAGACAAAACCTGAAAGTCGGGGCCAGAAACTACAACTTGTGACCTTGATAACTTCTATAACCTTAGGGATGGTACAATACACTTAACTATACTCAAGAAGACTGGAGTCTTGAAATCCTTCCCTGATGTCTCTGTAATGTAGAATCTGAAGACAACTGACATCTCTTTGAAAACATAGTTTCATCACAGTAGTTCCAATGAGAAAGCAAGTGGAAATAGACACTTCAAGGGCTGGGATGAAAGCAGAATACCTTAACTGTCTTAGGAAGCCAGTCCATCCCCTGCTAGGGAGGTGCAGCCTCCACTCTCAGGCTACTTTTTCACTCTGCCTCTTTCCCTGCCAGGTTTTATTCTTCACTGAACTCATTAATCTCAGAGAAATGCACTGACTCCCACACTCCCAGGCATCTGGGACTGGCTTTTCTAGGCTCTAAGGAATTCAAGCAACTGCTCCAACGTGGTCCTGAGAACTATAAGAAGAAAAGCTGCCACAGAGCATGGCTAGTACTCTTGATACCTAAAGGAATTCTTTCATATATTCAGACTGTTCATATATTCTGCTATTAAACTTTAATATTCATACATTTAATAATGTGATTATTTCCCAGATTTCCAATACTAATTCAAATGTATAAATACTTTCATTGTTTTATTTTTCATACACAGAGAGACAGAGAGAGACAGAGAGAGAGAGAGCACATTTCATTTCTTTCCTCTTCTGCTTTCCTGTTTTTCCTTCTTGGTGCTGGAGATTATACTCAGGCCCTTTCACACATTAATATGTGCTGCTCGGCACATAGCTGGACACCTAGCCTAACTAAACAACATCTTCGCCAACTAAGTCATCAGGCAGAGGTTCTAACAGTAATGAGAAAAGCTCTGACCGAACAGTGCCAGCACTGTGGTCTTCAATGTGGGGCAGATGCCCCAGGCAATGCTTAGGAAGTGCTATGCAGTGGAAGCTGGGGACAGAGCAAGCAAGCGGAGACACAGGTGAATCGACTTCACTAGATTAAATCCTAAAGGAAAACTAAGATCTACAGACAAAACCCAAAACAACCAAAAGGCTAGGAGAGCCTTCTTTCTGGCTTTAAAAATGATGTAACCAGTGACCAGTGAGGTGACGTAGCGAGTAAAGGAACACTTGCAGCCATGTCTGGAGATCGGAGTCGCATACCTGGGACCCGCATGGTAGAAAGTGAGACAGACTCCCACAAGGTGCTCTTTACCACCATACACACAGGTATGTGTGTACAATCACACACACACACACACACACACACACACACACACACACACTCACCTGCACACAGTCTGTGGAAACCAGAGCACTAATCATTCCTATAATTCCAGCACTAGCAAGACGGAGGCAGGAGGATTGTGAGTTAGAAGTCAGCCTGGGCTACACCAGGAGACTGCTCAACAGAGGGAGAGGGACGGCAGGGGAAAAGGAAGGAGTAGAAGGAAAAGACGGAAAGAAGAAGGCAGACAGGAAGAGAGAGACTCTCTCTGCTATACAGCCATCCAGGAAGGAAGCCTCATCAGAATTCAGAGTCTCAGGCCATGATTTTAGGCTTCCCAGCCTCTAGAACAGTGAGGAATGTGTGTGAGACCTCAGCCACTTTGACATTTGTTATACCTGCCCAAAATGTGACAATGGCAATTAGCTGCTTAAACTAATTGCTGCTCTTTGAAATGGAATAACTTCACTAATGTAGTTTCTTGTCATTCTAAATATCCACATTAACCCTAACCCTCTTTGCAGTTTCAGAGTCTGGTGTTGTTGGATACCAAGCTCTTTGCCTTGGTACACACGAAGAAAAAAAAAGAAAACAGACTTTCTGTCCACAGAAATCTTATGAGTAATTATTATTATTGTTATTATTATTATTATTATTGTGCTGGGAATTGAACCTAAGACCTCACACATGCCAAATAGGTACTCTACCATTCAGCCATGTGCCAGTCCAATCTTTCTCTATGACTATGTCCTTGCTTGCCTACATCCATCTATCTGTCTGTCTGTTTATCTATCATCTAACCATTTACTTAAAGACATGGTCTCACTATGTAGCCTAAGCTGACTTTAAACTTCTCATGTGATCCAGGCTTTGACAGAGTGACACTCCTGCCTCAACCTCCTGAGCACTGTGTTAAGTTGTTCATCACCATCTCTCGTGCTTTCTAGTGCCTGGCCAGTCACTGTGGTTTGCTGAGTTGCTTTGGGTTCTTTTTCTTATCATTGACAATGGGGGACTTCTGTGACTCTCTAAGATATTAACTCTGTCTCAGCTGGTCCCACAAAAGCAATGATAGGTATACTAGGTGGAGTTAATTTTCTCCGAGGCTCTGAAACTCAAATCCTATTCATGAACAAATGATAGCAACTCTGGATTCCAAGGCCCCAGACAACAGCTCATGCCTGCATTTTCAAAGCTAGGGAGTCATAGTGCAGATTTCCATGTACCAGATTTCCCCTTCAGGGGTTGCCTTCTGCCTCTGTGGGGAGAAAGAAGGAAACCTTAGTATGAGGGCAATCTGGCCAGGGTGGGTAGTTAGTTCCAGGGTTTATAGCTTGCAGCAGAAGTAGAATTAGGGTTAGTCTAGTACAAATATGGCAAAAGGAAACAAATATAAATGAGAGTGGTTTTAATCAAATTAATTATGCAAAAATATTAAAGAGAAAAGTTTTCAACTATTCCTAATTTTCCCTAGTTAGCTAAACAGGAGTATAAATTTATGCTGAAAAGCAGCTCAATTAAATTACTGAAACACATATCAAATTGGAGTTAAAAGTTAATTAACTTAAGCTAGGGTTGAAAATATTAATTATACAAAATTGAAATTTAGTTTAAATAACAGATTTGCCAAAGGTTTGAACATTGTGTCATAATTTATAACACTCAACCATCTCCCACCCATGCTTTCTTTTTTAAAGCAAAATGATGGATTACACAGGCCAATAAGCTATTACTAGGGAGCTGAACTGAAATGCCTTATGTGAGTGGCTGATAATAAAATGGAAGTCCTTCTCCGATCTTTACTTTCAAACACCTTCTAAACATCATATTATATATTAGAATCTATTCTTTAACTTTAAAAACAGTCTTTACTAAATATAAATATACGGGAAAAATCAAACATTATATTTATACCCATCATGCCTATTAAAATTTTTGTTACTGAATATCAAACCTAGTGCCTGGACTATGGTAGGCAAGTATTTAACCACTGAAAAATATTTTAAATTTTTAAACCTTATTTTGAGATAGAGTCTTAATAAATTGCCTTAGATTACAGGCATATAACACTACACCCAGCTGCCAGTTAACTCTCATTCAAATTCCAATTCTATAGATTTATCCCAAAAAGGTTAAAACTTAGGCCTTCAAATGTCACTCGAGCTAAACTTTGAATGAAGAAAAAGCAGGGTAAGTCCAGGTTTATTCATCTGTTATCATACCAACAGTGGAAAAGAATCTCCTTAAAAAGAACTGGTGGTGAAGGTGATATCTATCTAGATGTACGGTCATAAAAAAGATAGCAGTATAGAGTGGGAAATGTTAGCAGATAAGCACTCTTAAAATACAAGATTTTTGTGTGGGTCTAAAGAATTGTATTTAACAGCTGGCTCTATAGAGACAGTTTTTGGTATCAGCATTTAAACATTTTTTATCACTTTTTTGTGTACACCACACACACACACACACACACACACACGCAGGCACACACGCATGCACGCACACACGCATGCACGCACACACGCATGCACGCACACGCGCGCGTCTGTTATGACGTGAGCATTGAGGCATCAATGTAGTCCTCTCCCTTCACCATGAGCACTAGGGATCCAGTCCAAGTCATCAAGTTTGTGTGGAAAGTGCTTTTCCCAATGGTTGTCTGCTTGTGATGCAGGTTTTTGGGCTGGAAGTTAGCCTGAGCTACATTGTGACATCTGTCTGTAATAATACAACTTTGTAATAATCAACAAATACTTCAAAAAAAGAATAACATTCATTTTTCCTTAAAGAAATATAATAAGAAGAAAGGGAGAGAAGATGGAAGGTGTCCTATTACCTTCATACAATAGGAGGGGATAAATAAATAGTTCAATCTACTTCTTAACAGGAATTGCTATTAATACTGTAGAAAAATGATGTTTTCCCAGAAATTTAAGATACTTCAACATAACCTTTGAATGTATATGTCTTTTTGTGTGTGTAGATGTTCATGTGCACCTGTGCATGGGAGTACATGTGGAAACCAGAGGCTGACTAGGGCTGTCTATCCCTGAGAGACTATCTACTTCATATTTAAATATTTAATGATTGTGTGTGTGTGTGTGTGTGTGTGTGTGTGTGTGTGTGTGTGTGTGTGCCACAGGGTCCAGAAACATTACCTCCCTTGGAGCTGGAGTAAAGGCAGTTGTGAGCTGCTTGAGGTGAGTGCTGGGAACCAAACTCTTGTCCTTCAGGCACTCACTCTTCACCTATATCTCCAGCTCTACACCTTGCTCCTACAGACTGATTTCTCACTGGGATCCTCAGTCTTCACCTTCTCAGCACAGGTGCTAAAAGGGCTTTTCACATGATGTTGGGGACCAAACTCATACTTTCATGTTTGTGTGATAGGCATGGTACCTACTGAACCAGCTCTTCAGCCTAGGCATAACTCTCAATTGCATTCTTAGCCAGATAAACAAATAGGACCCAGGTTACTAGTGACCTGGAATTCCTTTACCAAGCAATAAAGATGGGCTTGATGGCATAGGCAGGTGGATCTCTGTGAGTTCATACATAGCAAGCTACAGGCCTGCTAGAGTTACATAGTGACACCCTATCTCAAACAAACAAAATCCAATCAGCCAAACAAAGAGAATGTCAAAATGCCCAGTGGTAGTAATGCTTAGCCCAGGGTTTCCTTTTTTTTCACAAAAAGTCAACCTGATTGGAAGCTACCCCAATTCTCAGTTACTATATTTTCCTCATATTCAAAATGCTTTCTAAGTCCCCTTTCAGACATGCTCAAAAACTCAATCACCAAGACGTTCTAACTCACCTGCTTAGAGTTCCCCTTTCTCTCCTTTAAAAGTGTTCAGATTTTATCAGTATTGTGTGTATGGTGTGTGTCTGTGATGTGAGCACCGTTGCAGGTGCATATATGTACCACATGTGGAGGACCACTTGCAGGAGTAGATTCTCTCCCTCCATCGTGGATTCTGAAGATGAAAGTGAGGTCACAGGCATGAGCGGCAAGCACTTTTACCTACTGAGCCCTCTCACTGGCCCCACATTCTCATTTTAACAGCCACCTTATTAAAAAGCTGTCCTGAAGAGGCCTGATGCCATCCTTTACACCTAAGAACATTAACACATACCTCATATAGTCTAGCACTGCCCTTCAGCACAGGCCATGAGACAAGAGGGCCTGTGTTGGTGTAATGAGGACATGGAGATGCATAGCAAAATGCCTTATACAAGATTTTAGGGTAGGAAGTGATGCTGCCAGGAGACACGCCCAAGTCTCCAGATTCCAAAGCTTCGAGCAAGTCTGGAGCCACTGGAAGATGGAAAGACAATACTCAGGGAGCTCCTGAGGCTTCCCTCAACTCTTAAAAGTAAGCGATCACCCACATTCCATCCCGACCACCTCCCAACCCAGGCAAAAAATGTCTTCCAATTCTCAGCATGGCAAAGGTAGAAGACATTTCAAGTGGTAACCACTCACTCACCCACTCCCTCTACTTATGCTTCCGTAAGCAACACTAGTCACCAAAAATAAAACAAAATGTACAAGAAAGTAAAAGCGACACAGGCAGGGCAGAGAACGGAAATCAGGTGCAGGGGACAAGAGAAGGCAACGGGAGTAAATATGATCAAAATACACTATATACGTGCATGAAAATGTCATAATGAGCCCATTACTATATCACTTAGGATATGTGAATAAACCTTTAAGAAATCCTCTCCTCAGAGAATAACACCATTTTCATATTTCCTTATGTTAATGTGTACAATATCCATACCCAGAATCTATTAGGTTAGTTACAGTCTGATAACATCCATGTTTGCTAGACTGAGAGGTAAGAAGAGTGTTTATTACGTACAGTAGAACCCCATGTCCCCATATGCAGATTTGCTTTCTAAGATTTCAGATCAAATGTAGTCTGAAGGTATTTGATGAAAGACTAAAAATACTTCAAGCTTCAAAAAAAAAAAATGATTTTTGGAACTGGGAGTAGTGGCACATGGCTTTAATCACAGCACCTAGGAGGGAGAATCAGATGGATCTTTGAGTTCCAGGGCAGCCTGGTCTACAGAGCAAGTTCCAAGACAGCCAGGGCTACACAAAGAAACATGCCCTGAAAAACAAAAACAAACAAACAAACAAGAGTTTTTGAAATCTGAACAGGTTGATCTGTCATTTTCACACAGATCATTTCTTTGTTGAGCCTGTCCCTCCTCCCAGGCTGGCTTTATCATCCCACAACCACTCTCCATTCCCATGTCTCACTGTTCACAACTTGGGCTCTGCTCTGCAGAGGTACCTAGCCTTCGTCCAGGGTCCCTCGCTGCACATTCCTGCTACTGACTGACTACCCAGCTATTAGAGCAAATATGCTCAGGCAAACACACTTTACTTAATAACTGCCACAACCCATAAAACATTATTTTGGTGACCCAGCCATCCAAAAGAGAGTCATAAAATGTTTCCTTTAGAGGAAAACACAGGAATACACTTGAATAGAAAACTCATTTGTGAAGCTTCTATAACAGTACTTTTGTCTCATTGTTATAGTTTATAAGGTACTATTAGTATTGCACTATGCTTAATTTATAAAGCCAACTTTGTCATTGTATGGTGAAATGTAGTATAATATGGGTGTTGGGATTATGTCTGCAATGCAGGGTCAGGATGCTAATGATGTAGGAAGACTGACCTGAATTTGAAGCGGTTCTGTGCTACTTAGTGAATTCTAGGTAAGCCTGGACTAGACTGAGAATTTGTCTAAAAAACAAAACAATGATGATGGTTATGAACCTTGTTATGAAAGGCCAGTGCTACCCATGGTTTTGGGCATCTCTAAGTGGTCTTGCAATGTAACACCTGGGAGGGGGTTGTTGTACTTACTGTACAGTTAGTGAAGTAAAAATTCCTATGATACAAATGCAAACAGATTGTGTGTGTGGTCAACAGAACACTTGTCAGAATAACATCAGTGTGTATTTTCCTAGGCTGTACCTCAGAATAGTTACAAGATTGTGTGGGAGCAACATGCTCAAAAAGGAGGGCTGAAGAGAATAGCAAAACCATCACCAGTCATTTTATACACCAAGGACAAATGCAGAAACCCAGGCAAGGGATCCACTGCTTCCGAACAACACGGTCCTTCCCTATACCTGACCCCTGTGTTTCAATTTTCCTTAATGATATGTTTCTTCCATTCTTGATATTTCATTTTTCACTGCTGACATCACTAGACTTAGAATCACCTAGGAAAGAGGTGATTCCAGATAGCTGTAGCGAAGGAGGGAAGATGCATTCCGCATGTGTGTGGCATTAGCCCATAGCTAGGTCCTGAGCTGAAAAAGGGGAGGAGGGGAAAAGATAATCGAAGCCTAGCCGTCATCTCTCTGCTTCCTGACTATGGAAACATGTGGCCAGCCAGCTGTAGTCTGAAGTTTCTCTGTTCCAACCTACCAGTACCACAGTCTTTCAGTCCCAAATAAACATTACAAGCTGATTGGTCTATGGCTCAGGCTTATTACTTTCTAACTCTTATACTTTAAGTTAACCCATATTTCTATTTATGTTTCACAATAAGGCTTGGTCCCTTTGTGCTCAGTGCAGCATTCTCATCCCACTTCCTCTGTGTCTCTCTGTCATCACTTCTCTGCTCTTCCACTTCCCAGCATTCTCCTTGTCTGGTTGCCACACCTCTACTTCCTTGTCTAGCTACTTGACCAGTCAGTGTTTTATTAAACCAATATTTCCAATGACAAATATTTAGTGTACAAAAGCATAATCCCACAGCTGCCATCTACTTTATGTTCCTGCCTGACATCCTGCGGTGATGGCCTACACCCATTTGAACCATAAACCGAAATAACCCTCCTTCTTTGAGTTCTTGCTGCTTTTCTTTCTTGAGTTGCTTTCCTTAGGTATTTTGTCACAGCAATGAAAAAAATGGCCCGACCCCTTCATTTTTGCTTTGTTTTCTCTCTAAGGTCTGACGATAATTTGGCTCATCAGACTTTAGAGAGAATCTCTAAAGGGATCTCAGAGCTTCTGTGAGATCACTAATGAGGACCTCAGCAATAATACATACGTGAATGCTTGCTATTCCTTCCACAGAACAATAAAAGCAGAGATGTTGGCTTATAGTTCAGTGACAGAAAGACGAGGCACAACTAAATAATTCAAAACTCCTCCCCTAACAAGCTGAAGTTAGAATCTGAAATGGCAAAAATAGAGCTAAAGACTTCACAGCTGGATGCGCCGAGAGAAAGAACCAGGACACACAATGTGAAGTAGGTTTTACACAATAGTCTCTATGCCTGAAAATAAACACAGGTCTATAGCAGATATGAGGGCAAGTTCTTCAGTTATGAAGTTCAGCAGCTCACATGGTGAGGACTGCTTTCCTTCTTTGGGTTTTAATAGTTGAGCACAATTTTATCAATTACATTCTTCATTTAATGAACATAGAGTGGTATTACAATTTATGATGGATAATATCATATGGAATTACAATGTGAGAAACTGAGGCACGATAGAAAAACCAAGTTCAGGAACTATAAGAAGAAACAGGAGGCTTTCACTTGAGCCTGGCTGAGTCTTTTACCAGCTAAGAGTTCAGAATTTTGACACAACTTGGTGTCAATTTAGTGTAGAGGGTCTATATAGGCCAGGTGTGAGGGTGCACACCTTTAGTCTCAGCATTAAAAAGGCAGAGGCAATTATATCTCTGTGAGTTCAAAGCCAACCTGGTCTACATGGAGAGCTTCAGGCCAGCCAATGCTTCATGGTGAGACCTGGTCTAAGGGGGGGCGGGGAGGATAACATATGTAGAAACAATATTCCCATTTTATAGAGGTGTTTAAAATAAGAATGTTACAATGGCAATTAACCATGCTTCAGGCCTAAGGTCTTGACCACTGAGTTTAACCTTATTTTTCCCCCAGATATAAACCTATGCATTTCTAAAAACCTATAAACAAGACTATAGACTTTATTTATAGTAAAAATTGTCTTAATTTTCTTGTGACCTAGTAAGTATTCTTTTGATTTTTCAAAAGAAAAGTTTAAAAAAGTGTGTGTGGGGGGTATCTCAGAAACCTTTTAAACAAAGAAAGTAACTTCAGAAGCCACCAAAATATACAGCTATGATTCTGCAGAGTTCACACCCATGTCCTTAGTGAGAACTGGTTGTTTTTAATTCTCTCTACCTTAGTTGCCTGTGTTTTGTTTTTTTGGGTTTTTTTTTTGGGGGGGGGGAGGTTAGGAACCGTCTATGTAAAACTAAGCTGAATTCAAATTCAGAAATCCACCTGCCTCTGCCTTGCTGGTGCTGGATTAAAGATGTGTACCACCATGTCCAGCTGAGGTTCCATAGCCTTCCCAAATCACAATACTATTTGGGGACCAAGTGGTCAAACAAGCAACCCTATGGGATACTTGACGTTCAAACTACAACTGCCCAGAATTTCATCCAGAACTAAGACCCCAGAGTTAGAGTCAGGAAGTGTGCCCATCTGCCCATTGCTGCCCCAGTGTCCCTGCTCACAGGATGAGGGTGGGAAGTGCACTTAACTCTTGAGGTTTCCACGAGCTGACAGACAAGAAGCGTGGAAAGACTTAGCATGTCTGGCCAGCACTTGACTCAGAATTTGTACAACCCCTCCACAGAGTCCAGTTCTTAGACCCTTTACAATGGTGAGTACTTCATACTCAGGGGTCCGCCTCTGATGCTGTGGGGACCAGGGCTCTGTGAGGCTGACTGCTCACTCGGCGATCACCACATCCTTGGTGAGCTTTCCAGGTTGCACACAGATTATTTTAAGCATCACAAAATAGATGACTTTACCTTGACATGTGTTCACGTCATATTCAAGACCTGCTTACAATACTCATTTGTGTCAGCTTTGACCAATCCGTGGCTTTCAGTATTAAAACTCAAATGCATTAAAATTAAAACTCTGTTCAGATAGGGTTTCGGTTTCTAGTCCTGACTGACCTTAAGCTCACTATGGAGACCAAGTTGACCTTCAACACATCTGCCTACCTCTGCCTCCTGAATGCTGAGACTAAAGGTATGTGCCACCACACCTGGCCAAATACAGCCTTAATATGTAATATATTCATATCTAAAGTGTGAAAGCAGTTCAAAGTCACTGTCACAGTAAACAAAAATAAACAAACAAAACCCTGGTCAATCAATTCTGGTTGACTAGATACTAAGTAGTACTTTTGTCTAGAAATTATGAAGAAACATAATTTTATTTTAATTTTAAAATCCTTTGCTCTTTCTACACCAGGAGATTGTATTACATGAAGTATCTTAGGGCAAAGTTCTTTCATTAACAATACTTGTGTGGTAGTGTGGATGATGTGAGCTTTTGAGTGTAAATTAGGAGATTAAGTCCTACAGATGCACAGAATCTAGTGATTTACACACTAGCTTCCAAGTCACAGTCCAAGTTGTATCTAAGCTTTCCAAGAGGTTTCACATATAACTAGCTGGCAGGGCACAGAGGCCGTAGGCCAGTGCTGACACCAAGAGAAGACTGATGAAGAAGTGGAGAACACCTAAGCGAATCATTTCTGTGGCCACCGTGGGTTTTTCTTATGGAAAAGCATCACAAGACAAGATCTGAATTTATCCCTAGTTTTATGTCTGTCCAGGGAAGACATGGGAGGTACTTCTGCCTTTTCTTTTCCACTGCACAAGTACTGAACAGGCTTAGTTTAGGCTACCCTGCAGGTTCCACAGCTCCGCACAGAAGCCTAACCCAATGCGGCATCCATTCTGTTCCTTTCTGCTTCTGCTTTAGCCTGACATATCACTCAGACTCCTTGCACAGCATCACTGGCCTTGTCTTCCCACACTTGCACTGTAGGAGGGATATAAATAATCCTGTATTCATATGGCAGCACCATGCCCCAGCCTGCACATTTTCTAGGCCTAATTGCTCTGGGAAAGCCAGTGCTGTAGTGTAAGCCTCGTTCTGTGTACATGGTAATTATATGCTAATTCCTTTTGAAATGGATTCAGTTAGAATTGAAAGGAAGGGTAAAGGAGCTGAGATTTAATCACACTGTTTTTTGGGGGCTTAACAGAAAATTTCTTTTACAGATGAACTGTGCAATCGAGCCACAGAACACACTGATTATTCTACTATAACTTACTCTACTATAATGCAATTGCACACCAACAATACTGTGGGGTCACAGGCCCCAAGTCAGTCACACACAAGGCTCTGAGAAAAAAGAAGAATTTCTAAGTTAAAAGAAGATAGAATATGGGTTTTTTTTGATAATTCTTTTCCTTTTTAACTTGACTTCTGAGTCTTAAGACAGTGAATCAACTACAAATCTTAGGAGGCAGGGAGCAAAGGAGTAATATAATAATCATAGCCAAGTAATGATGAGACTATAACCTATAAGAAGAACCATAAAAATATGCAAGACACATAACTGTACCCCATGCTTTATGGGTGGAAACCATAAAAATAACTATATTTTGGGTGAGAGGTAGCAAATACCCATGGTTTGCTCTATTTCTTAAAAGCCCATTTGTACCATCTAATGTTCTGCAATGTCCATGGTCATGCTAGATTTTAGCTTTCCTGGCATACATCATTAAATCAATTTCCTATTCTCAGCTAGCAAGCATATTCCAGTTCTTCATATATTAAAGAGAGATAACTGTATTTTCCCTGCGGTATGAAAAGAAACCAGGGAATATTCTCCCATATCAGTTTGTTTGCCATCGCCCTTGACCTAAAGTCAGACTGTTACAAGAGAAAATGGGCTACAATTGCCTAAGATCTGGGTGTTTATTAAGGTGCTGCATGAAATTATTAAAGAATAGGACACCGTTCTTACACGACTTTAGAGACACTAGTATCAATATAAACAAACTAAAAAGATAGAAATACACATATACAGAAATGATAGTTTTTGATCCTATCAGCCAGAGCCTGTGGCAACACTCAGCCTACCATATTCATCACTAACTTTCTCAAAGGAAAGGTTTAGTGTGGACCATGAGAGGCCAGCTCCCATGACCTGCTTCAGAGTAATAAAAGGAAGGGATAAGAAGCTTTTCTATCTGGGATAATTATGAACACATCTCTATCTAATTGACTGGTAAAATAAGGAAACATACATGTCTTCTGATGGGAACTTTCTCTTTTACTTCTTAAAAATGGACTCTGACTCTTTCTGTCTCCATTCAGCTACATATCTTCACATTGCTGCAATCTATATATAGAATTACATATCTTACTTTACATACATATGGCCTTATATCTCTATACACAGTTACATCTATTTTCACGTCTTCACATCTTTCTGTGAGCCATCTACATGTTTGATGCGCAGGGAAGGCCAGAAGAAGACATCAGAGTTACAGCATGTTAAGAGCCACCATGCATGTACTGGAAAATCAAATGTAGGTCCTCTGAAAGGACAGCTAGTGTTTCTAACTATTGAGCTATCTGTCCAGTCCAAAAGGGGACTCTCGATGGGTTCCTGGTGGGGCTGAGCTCCAGCAGAATAAAGCAGTGATTCAAAGTGTTAACCCACGCTCCGCCCCCATGATCTAGGAAGAACAAAGGGCTAGAGACTGAGTGCATGCAATGAAGCCACTATAAAAATCCCATGAGCTATCGTGCTCATCATTCATGCTGTAGTCCCAGCACTTGTGAGCCTGCGGTGGGGAACTCTCACACAAGCACACAACCCAATAATGATCGATGGGACTGGAAGTCTCTAAGCATTGGCACTGTGAGAGTACCTAGGTGGTAGCACAACCAGAGGCCACATGGCCGCAATCCCAAAATGGCCTGTATGCATCATGTCTTTTCCATTGCACTGTGTATGTATGTCCTCTGTAGTATTCTCTAGAATGCATAGGTGGGTACACACTCAGCAAACTGTTCCCTGTGTTCTAGGAGTTGCTCTAACAAACTAATCAAAACAAATGTGGTAGGATGAAGAGCTTAAATGTGTGGCTCGGCAGGTCATAACCTGGGGCATGTGAATGATACCTGAAGTGCAGGGTAAGTGATGTGTATCCTATGGAACAGGTACCAGATTGGAATAATTTAGGCTGGTTTCCAAGAGCTGCAGGCTATTTAGGAAACTCTCTCATTTATCTGGGGTTAGCTGGTGTTGCACAGACTATATGGAAGTTGAAAAGTGGTTGGTCTCTTGCCTGCACTATGCTAAGCACATTGGAATGCAACTCTATTAGTTGGCAAAAGCATTGGGGGAAAAATGGGTCTTCTAAGGCCCATATATGGCTAAATTCTGAAACTGGCCTGTACTACTCTGTGGCTATAGTTCATTTGTTATTAGTGTCTAATGAATGTCAGACCGAGGAATAAAGCACTATGGTCCTGTGAGGCCGGATCCATAGACTATTCCACCTTGAGTCTGAATAAGGCAAAAAGGCTACAACTACATGTTTCCAATTACTGAAGCGCTTCTATCCACTGTGCAGGAGGGACTCTGGGTCTAAGCATACCCAATACACAGAGTTACTTGATACACATTCCTTCCCTACAGACTAGAACACCATAAAATAGGAATCCCATGGATCTAAACAAGTACAGTACAATGACTGTCCTCTTGAAAACTGTGTCAAATTTAAACCCTATTATGATGAAAGAAAATATATCTCCAGAAGAGACTTTCAGAGAGTTAGGGTTCTGCATTCATGACTACATTAACCCATATATGGGACTGAAAAACAAGAACTGGACTGCTCTAAAGTTCAGTTTGGCTTGGCTCACAAACATTCCCCATCTTTCATTATTTGAAGACCTGAGCCACCTCTGGAGAGTCAACAAGGTCACCATGTGTAGTTATTTATCAGGACCTAGAACCATGAGTCAATATAAATCTCTTATTGGGAGGTAGTGGCAAAAAAAAAAATAGAGGAGGAAAAGGAGAAAGAAGAAAGTTCTTTTAATAATATAGCCTATGGCAATACATCTCTAGCAATAACAGAGTGAGAGAGAGAAGGGAGGCAGAGGCAGGGGGGGGGGAGGAAGAGAGGTCACAAAGTTGATAAGTACCACAGGGAACACAGTGACATCAGCGCTCATAGCATGACTCTTGGAGTCTGCCAAGCCTAAGTTCTCTCTCTCTCCTTTTGTTAAACATTTTTATTTATTCTTATGTGTAGGAATATTTTGCCTGAACATATGGATGTGAATTACATATATGTCTGGTGCCTCTGGAGGTCAGAAGAGGGTGTCAGATCTGGAACTGGAGTTACAGATGGCTGTGAGTCACCATGTGGGTGCTAGGAACCTAGGTTCTCTGAAAGAGTAGCCAAAGTTCTGAGTCATCATTCCAGCCCCTAAGTTTGAGTTCTTATCCAAGTTTAGATACTTATTTTTATAATAGAAAGCATTCACAATCCAATTTTGCTATGCATAAAATGAGAGAAATAATTTCTACCCAAGGTCCTTAAGTAATCAAAGACCAATATGTGCCTTGCATGGACTTGGAGGTAACAGTAACTCACTGAGCTATCTCTCATTGTCACCATTATTTACCCCCATCACTTCAGTCTCATCCCAAGGGGCGTTCTAAACATGGGCTACAGGAAATAAACTTGAAGTGTGAATTATAATGGTTAATATTTTCTGTCAAATTTCACTTTTATTTATTTAGTAGTTATACTAGTCGGTGTTAACCCCTATTGTGGGTTCCCCTTGTGACACTGAGTTACAGAACAAGAACAGGACATATTCCCAGACCTGGCTCCTCACCTGGAAAGATGTTAGGTAGAGACAAGAAGGGAGAGCCCACAGTCTCCTTGCATTGGCTGCAGATGTATAAGGCATGTTCTAAGTCTGAACGGGAAAGCATCCACACAAGCTCAGAGGCCGTTACTTCATACAGACAGTGTGATGCCCTGTGACTGGCCTCCCCTAAAAGCCGCATGCTGGAGCCTGTTTCCTAAGAGTCCTTAACAGTGGGTAAATACAATCAAGAAGCCAGAAAAGGAAAACAGCTGACTGTGTCTGATACCAAGAATGCATTCTCTGTTACTTATTACACTTCTCAGTTTGTAATACAAAGGCCTCTTTTGTATGTTTCTTTTTATCTTTTTTTCTCTAACCTGAAAGCTATTTGAATGAAGAAACTGTAAGTACTCATTTCCTTCTGTACTTATGGATACAGAAAACATGTTAGCTGAATAAATGAAGAAAACAAATATTAAAGTCCAATAAGTTTAAAACAAATGCATCGGATTTAAGGTTAGAAAAATAGAGCAACCTTTTCAGATTACTAATGAGAAAATCCAGATAGTAATACCTGAGGACCAGTCTACTCCCTGTTTTCTATCTCTAAGTACGGAGGCTATGGGACCTTGTTAGCAATGTACAGACATTAATTATTCCCAATAAAAATTTCACAGACTTTGTATCTTTGTTTATTTTGCTTTCCTTTGACAGAGTCTCACATAGCCAAGTATGGTTCAAGGTTACCATGTAGCAGAAGCTGGTCTTGAACTCCTGATTCTCTCCCCTCTACCTCCCAAGTCCTGGGATTACAGGCAATGACAACAGGCCCAGCTGTGGACAGACTTCGTTGGCTCTAATTCATTCATAAAAGAATCCAAGTTGGTTTTTCTGTTTGCTGCCCTCAATACCTCGCCTGTGCACCAAAAGACAAGTTGAAAACAAATGTCTCTTACCTCTAGCAGTTCATCTCCAATCTGCATTCGTCCATCTGCAGCAGCAGGTCCCTCCGGGTTGATCCCAACCACAAATATGCTCATCCGTGACCTGTCTTTATTGCCAGCAAGACTGAGTCCGAGTCCATTCTTATCCTTTTCCAGCTCAATAATGTGCAATTCTCCAGGCAGGTCTGCATATCTTTGCCTAATCTTTTCTATATTAAAAATGAAAAAAAAAATAGAGTATGAGTCTCTATTATAGAGATGTCAGCATTCTCCCATACTTATAGTTCATCCACAGCACTCTCTTGGAATAAATCACTTAAGGTTTTCATGGCCTTGTGGGTAAGTTATGGTTAGTAACTATTTTTATCTTCACATAACTTTAGTCTGCCCACCAAACTTTTTGCTTTTGGTTCCCATTAACTTAGCCTTTCATGGACTGTATTTCCTTCAGATAGTTACCCAAATATTGGGAAACCATGACCCCAAGCTTCCACCCTGACAAGATGGTTCAAAAAATTTACTAACAGTGAGACATGAACAAAGTATTTGGTTTTAGAGATAAAATATTGAACCAAATAATTATTATTTCTACTTTTATGGACTTAAAATTTTACCAGAAAGAAATTAATAATTTATCATACTTAAAATATAGTTATTTAAAAATATTTATGTTTGTTACACTAGGAATTGAACCCAAGGTCATGTGAGTGATTGGTATGAGGTTCTCCACTTGCTCATAGCCCATACCCTAAAATATACTATTAAAAATATAGAAACAGCATAAAATAAAATTGGAAAGGTAATTAAGAATATCCATTCAGCTTCAGATCTGAAAGCAATCCACAAATGCCCACCCACCCATCAATCAGTGCAATGCTTTCTCTCTATGGGGGTCTACTTCTCCTTCACTATGTTAAAGGTCCTAATAGTCATGGTTTACCCATGTTTAACAGTTCTATCTCTCCATTTTCCTATCACCTCTTGTGCTGGCTAGTTTTTTGTCAGTATGACACCTGATAGCATCAACTGGGAAGAGAAAGCCTTGATTGAGAGAATGATTCCATCAGATTGGCCTAAAGGCCATCTGTGGTGAATTTTCTTGATTGATGATTGATAAAGGAAGGCCAGCCCAGATATGGTCCCAGCCTCAGGCGGGTGATCTTGGGTTGTATAAGAAAGTAGGCTGCTTAGGCCTTCCTTGAGGAGTAAGCTAGTAATCAGTGTTCCTCAGTGATTTCTGTTTCAGTTCCTGCCCTGACTTTCCTTCATGATGGACTATAAACTTTAAGCTGAAATAAACCTTTTCCTTTCCAGGTTGCTTTGGGTTAGTGTTTTATCACACATCAGAAAGCAAACTAGAAAGCCTTGTCCTCTCAATACTATGGTATAAACTATCTAGCTCAGCTCCTGGTTGGGCCGGTTCTATACACCAAAACCACACTAGTACATCAATAGGAGACAATACTGCTCAAAGTTGGTCTTGAATCTCACACAGTGCCAGCTTAGAAAGTAAATCACAGGAGTGAAAAGGGAAAATAAATGTAGACAGGTTTGTTTAGATGAGAAATGGCTACAGATGACTGTGATACAAATTACTTGCTGGCAGATGCAAACATGCATATGACAAAGCTGGATGTGATAGAAAATGCTTTTAGGCCAACATGCAAGAAGTTGAGGCAGGGGTATCTTCAGTTCAATGCCAGCGCAGACTACATATCAAGGTCCTGTCTCAAAAAGCAAAACAAAACCAAAACCCAGAAAATACAAACAAGCAAGTTGTATACTATATGTATCAGTTTTAGGGCTGATGAAATAGCTTATTGGACCTAGAGATCACTGGCTGATGAGGCTGGATGGCCAGGAGATCACTGACTAATAAGGCTGGATGGCCAGTGAGCTCCAAGGTTTAGGATTCATCTTGTCTCTGTCCCTCTGCTGGGGTTTCAGACCTGTTTCTGGGCTGGAGATCCCAAATCAAGTCTTCATGCACCCTGGAACCTTCACCTTGGACTGGATATCACATCAATTTTTGAGGCTGGTATAATTTTAATTTGCAGCTGCTTTTCTTTACTGAGGCAGGATTTCATGTAGCCCAAGCTGACTTCACACTCAGCATGTAGCTGAGGATGATCTTGACCTTCTGGCCCTCCTGTCTGGTCTCCCAAATGACAGGAGTGATAGTCACAACACCCATGCCTGGCATACTCTGATTTCTCCCTCCCCTAACAGACAAGAGATTCAGCAAGAAAAAAAAGACTGTTCTCTTATAAAATTTGCATTTGTGGTTTAGATCTGAAATGTCCTCACAGCTTCTGCATAAAAACTTGGTTTTGTAATGGGGCTGGGCAAGAGTGTATGGACAGAGGGGATCATAATGACTCTGACTGAATCTGTGAAATAATCTGTTATAGATTCATAGTGTAAGGACCTTGGGGAAGGGGACATCATGAAGCAATGTAACAGGATTCAAGTTAAGAACATATTTGGAAAACAGATGCATCCCAAGAATGTAAACAGGTAGAAATCAGGACATCTTTCTGGAAAATTACCATGGCAGTAACCTAAAGAACAAAGTTCAATGATGTTAATAGATAAAGATAGCTATCTGTTTTTAAGATTAAAAACAAAGGGCACACACATTTAATCCCAGAATTTAGGAGGCAAAGGCAAGTGATCTCCAGGTTGGAGGCCAGTCAGGTCTACATAATGAGTTCCAAAACAGTCAGAGCTACACAGAGAAATCCTGTCTCAAAAAAACAATAAATAAACAAACAAATAACTGGTAACACAGGATACTTTCTGATGTTATATCCACAGGTAGAAAAAATATAACAGAAGACATTTTAATCTATCAAAGAACTAATAAACTGAAGTTTTACAAATGAAACAGAAAAAAAGACATCTAGATCCAACACAACCTCAAAGGCTCAGGTATGCGAGGAAATGTTCACATTTACTAGTCAGTTTAGAATTGGAAATTAAGTGGAATATCCAGGGCAGGGTTTGTAGACCAGAAGGGAGCCTATGCATGATGCCTTGAGTCCTATCTCCACCTCTATCTACCCACACAAATGATCATCATAATAACAAATGAGATATTAAGTAAATGAGGTTATCAAAATATAAATGAAGCATACTAACATACTGCCAATAATGAAAACGTTATCACCAGCCTTTACAGAAATAAGAACATATACTGGGGTTGGAAGTGTTGACAGTCACTGCCACTATCAGGTTTTAAGTGCTTTAAACCATCAATTCCAATTTTGCTATATGCAGCTTCCCAATTTGACATAGGAATTGTCTTACTTAGGGTTATTGTTGATGTGATTAAAAAAAAAAAACACACCATGATCAAAAGCAACTTGAGGAACAACGTGCTTATGTCACTCACAGTTCCATGTAATAGCTCATTACCAAAGGCAGTGAGGGCAGGAACAGGGCAGAAATCTGGAGGCAGGAGCTAATGCAGTAACCATGGAGGGATGCTACTTACTGGCTTGCTCAGTCTGCTTTCTTATAGAACCCAGAACCACCAGCCCAAAAATGGCACCACCAACAATGGGCTGGGCCCTCCCCATCAATCATAAAAAGATGTCCAACAGGCTGGCCTACAGTTTCATCTTACGAAGGCATTTTCTCAGTTGAGGCTCCTTCCTTTCAGATGACTCTAGTTTGTGTCAATTTGATATAACATTTACTCAGCGTGGGTGTCAAAAGGATATGGAGATATCAGGGAACTGGTGGTAACCATAGTGGAGCGATGTCTGAGCATGCCACCAGTGGTGAGAGGCAAGGCCTCAGAAACATCCACAGAAAGAAGAGATTGAAAGAATAACAGAATGAATCCATACCATTCCTGTATCATTTATTCAGGTTACCAGGCAACACATAAAGCCCATAGTACATCATTGTAAGTGTCTACACAAAGATTCAGAGCATGAGCATGGTTCCTTCCAGAGGGCAGAAATGGAGAGAAATAAAGGGAACAAGGAAAAGCAGAGGCCTAAAGCAGTGCAGGCTAAAAACTGGATGGTCTGAAAGAGATATTCATTATAAAGAAAATCCCAGGTTCAAAACTCACCTGGTCAATTTACAGAGAGAAAAGAAACAAAAAAAAAAAAAAAAAAAAAAAAAAAAAAAAAAAAAAAAAAAAAAAAAAAAAAAAAAAAAAAAAAAAAAAAAAAAAAAAGCAAAAACAGTCCTTTGAGGCCATTAACTATGGATTCCATTGTTTAGATGTGGAAGACGGTAAGGACAAGGACTCTCCTTTGGTTAACCTCTATCGTACCTAATGAGCAGAATTAACTGTACTAGGCCCAAGTAATCTGTATAATATTCGAATGGACATTAAGAGGGTTAGGGTGGAGTAGACAAAGGGTTAAGTTTAAATGCTGGCCATGTCACATAATGTCTCTGGTTTGTGGATTTGTTATATGCATAACCTATTTATAAAAATAAGGTTTCCATAAAGGCAGATGCACTGGGAGTCCTGAGGAAGAGACAGCACCATCCTCTACCCAGCAGGTTACTTCTGAGTTATTCCGTTGAGGAGTACCAAGTGAGCTTCTCAAAATGTGCAGAGGACACGCAGGACCAATGCTGCCCATGGACCTGAACCCCACAGAGACAGCTGGAAACCACTGACAGTCAAATAGTTTCTGTTAGGAATGGTAAAAAAGCTCTGAGGATACGCAGGGATGGCTGAACCATGTCAGTGAACTTATTATGATACTAAAACATTGTTAAAATGGTAAATTTGTTTTGTTTTTAAACATACACACACAAAGCCCTATTTATTGCTACTCTAATGGACCTCAGAAACTCAGTTTTCATATTCATCCATATAGAGTCTAAAGTAGATTTATTATCCTTATGTTGTGAGACTAGAAGGTTAGTTTTCCTGGCCTGAATTTTTAATGCCACAATTATCCACCCACTGAGTCAATGAACAAATATTAATGGAATCTACTTGCCATTAAAGTTGTAAAACAAAAGGAATTCATTTTGTGAACTGTCATAAGCATACATATGACTAGTTATAAAAGAGCTTCAAGGAAAAAGAACCCAAGGGCTGAAACTACTTATTTACTTCATTTATATTTATTTAGTATCCTCCCTCCGACAAACCCAGAGCCTTACATGGGTGACAAATATCTGACCGAGGAGCCACACCCTAAATCTCCACTCATTTATCGAGTCAACAGGAATACCAATAATG
>PVIH01010304.1:22497-76522 GCA_004025045.1 Sigmodon hispidus
TTTTTTTTTTTTTTTTTTTTTTTTTTTTTTTTTTTTTTTTTTTTTTTTTTTTTTTTTTTTTTTTTTTTTTTTTTTTTTTTTTTTTTTTTTTTTTTTTTTTTTTTTTTTTTTTTTTTTTTTTTTTTTGGCTTTTTAATGTTTTGTAGGCAGATGAAGTAAATTCAAATAGAAGCTCAGCAGAGCACTCCAGCATTGTTAAGAGGTTACTGACAGTTTACGGGGTACCTGCTGAATCTTTCATTCCATTTTCTTCTTCTCTGGTTAAAAAAAAAAAAAAAAATCTATCATCTCTGCACTGCATACATGGGTAAGAGGGCTGAAGTGCTAGACCCCTTGCCCGGGGTGACACAGCCAGTAGCTGATGAGGATGCAGCTCTAACTGCCTGTTTCTGCAGTACTTTCAGAAAGACATTTCTTGATTTCTTGTCCATTCAACCCACTGCTGCCAGTACCTACTGTTAAACGGGTACCATGTGACAGCCAGGGGGGCCCTGTACAGGCAGAGACTGAGGGATGCAGGGAGCAGCTGGTAGTCAGGTCCACTTGGCATATTATATAGGCTTCTCAGCCATTTGTCCTGGGCTTAAAACCCAATACTCACATCATACCTGTAGTGTTTTAGGCAGGCTATACTTGCTGAAAGGCATAAACATGGGATGTTCTGAGGCTCTTCAATTGCTCTGGTCTACTTTTCAACACTACTTCCAAGGAAAGACACAGACAGTCTATTTCAGACCTAAAATCATGAAGTTTTTCCAAAGAACATTTCTTTCCCTTAAAAGTAGTAGCACAATTTCATCTTTAGACTTATATTAAAAAATTCATTAGCATTATTAGAAAAACAAATCACTATATGGACTTACTTTTTAGCAGCACACTCTATTAGGTATGCAATGGTTAAGTTCCTTGGCAGAATATATTTTGCATGTACAAGGCCTAGGGTCAATCCCTTGTATCCCCCAAAACAAGTAAGGTAAGATTCACCTTAAGCTGAAGATACCTGAAGAGTTTGCAGCTTATCATCTGCCAGGAAGAACACTAGAACAGCAAAATGCCTGCTCAGGACACATTGCTGACACTTGTCAGCTCCAGAATTTATGTTATTTTACAACTTATTTTTAGACTCACATCTTGAAGGGGATTAAAAGAAGATGATCTCATTTCTCTGATACATTGATTGCTGTGTTTTCCCATCCCTTAGTGAGACAAGTCAGAGATCCCAAAAGCCACTTTCTCCTATAGCCCTCTGCTTGAACTCTGGAATTCACTCTTACAGATAAAGATGACTTTAAAAGAAAGATCTTATAAAAGGTCATGAATTTGGCATAACCAGAGAATAAAATCAAGTATTTCCTATCAATCATCTTAAGTTCACCCAGTGTTATTTTTAAGACAAATAGACTAGATTTCTTCTTCAGTCTGAGATGCTATGTTTAGTTTAGAAATCTTCTATTCTCCCAAGAGCTGCTTCCATGAAAGGTCTCTCAGCACTTGCTGTGCCTCTGAATCCTTCCCACACAGATGGCATGCCTGACAGGTAGCGGAGATAATCTGGCCAGAGTTCAGCTGGGTCTGCGGGACCCAAGGGGTACAATCTGTTCAGCACACTACATCTTTCTCTCTGATGAGTGGAACGGTGGCTGTTAAAAATCTTCCTCCATGACACTTCTTAACTTTATCTTTCTTTTTGAGGCACATCCTGCCTGCCGTGTGACCCGGGCAGACCTTAAGCTTGGGATCCTTAAGTTCTCTTTAAGGAAATGTAACAGTGGTTACCCAGCCTATCCACTCAGGGACTGGTCAAGCTAGCTACCATCAACACTCAGAATGCAACAGCCCAAACATGAGAATTAAACTGAGCTGAGAGAATTGCAGAAGCATGTCCTGCTACCCAGTCCCTCACAGTCACTGGAATCAACACGCCTGTGTCTTCTTCACCACAGCCAAGGAACTCACTCTCTGACCCATTGCCTCTTCTAACTGGAGTTCATGTGACAGGCTTTATCCCCAGAGAGGGGAAAAAATAGAGAGCAAAGAGCCTGAAAACAGGCCCTGCGGAATTTTGCCTAATGTGGCACCCTCAGAACACATCCTTTATCTGCCAACCATCTTTCTGTATGTCTGCCTTTAAAGACAGTATTCTGAGATTTTGGATCTTCATTTCTAAAGAATCTGGTGTCACATAAAATTTGGAAGAATAAATAATTATAACTGGGGGCATTGAAATGGTTTGAATAGGTTAAAAAAAAATGCTTGCTGCCAAGCCTGACTATGTGAGTTGAGCAGGATGGACAAGCACACGTGCACATACCACACAGAGAACCAACTCACTCAGACAGTCCTCTAACCTCCACATGTACACCATAGCATACAAACAATAAATAAACATTACTATCATTTAAAAAATGTTCTGTTAATTTTACTTTTTTGGTATAGTTGTCTCTGCCATAAACCTTGTGGTAAGAAAAAAAAATACTGCTTTTCCCCCTATACCACTTGCCAACTGTGGTGCTTATGAAAAGAAATAGTGACCGGCCCCCATTGGCGAGATTCCACACTGATGAGCTTGGGTAATGAATCTGCTAGCATGACAAAGTACTGACATGATACTTGTGAGTCACCTCACCCATGCAATGCAGTAAAGATCACGACAGTCTATCATGAGAACTCACAGACAGCAGGTTGAAGGCAGCCCTTCACAAGCTGCATCTCATCAAAATTCTATACCCACCATCACGACTCAGGATTAAATATGAGGTTCGTTTGGGCCATACAGTGGAGAAGTTTAAAACCCCAGTCATTTCTTGCCTCCTTCCCATATGAAGTACATCCTTCATCTAGCCTAGGTTCAAGTAATTCCTAGTAATTGTATTATACTCAGTAGGTATAATAACAGGTGAACTATAATTTCAAGTGGGGAAAGAAAAGTCAAGTTAGCATGCTGGTCAAGACAACAGCCACAAGCTATGACGTTTTAATTCTGCACTGCCAGTCAGCACAAACAACTCCATAACATAAGACGTGTGGTTCTGCAGAAGGGGATCCTCATGTGAGGCTGAGCTCAGGACCACCAGTAGTCCTTTCCATGACAGCTAGCGGAGATGAAAGAAGATCTTTTAACTCCAACACCAGGAACAACATTTTAAAGTAGTAAGATAAAGTGTAGTATTTGTACAAACATCCAGCCAGACTTCCCAATAAAATCACAACTTAAAATCATATTTTCTTTTCTGTATGCACAAGCATATACACAAAAAACAGACATACCCACTCACAAATTACATAATACTAGCTTTAAACAATAAAATAGTGTTATAACGATGCAGGATCTTAACATATCTGATTCTATTTTATGTTATTCATTATGGTGTTGGGATGGACCCAGGACTTATACATCCATGTCAGACATGTACCCCGCCATGGAGAAGCCACCTCAGTTACACTTTCCTTTTGTTTATTTATTTTTTATATTTTTGATACTGTCTCACTTCATTGCCTAAGTTCTTGAAGAAATCCTTGAATTTAAGATTTTCCCTCTATCTCCAAGAAGCTGAGGCCAAGTTACAAGCAAACTACCAATCTCAGTGAGCTCTGTTGACTTTCTTATTGGGTACAAGACAACCCCCACTCAATAATAAAGAGTTTGGCAATGGAAGAACTTGCAGAAACAAGGCTATTTATCTCCCTGAAGCATGCCATAAAGCCTAGAAAGGTTTTCTGATCAGCTTTCAAGCAGGTTGTTAGGATCACTGCAGAGACGCCCTATCTATACTGGAGCCAGGGGCATGCTTACCTCTGATGCCCTGTCTACACTGGAGCAAGGAACATACTTACCTCTGATATCTACATGGATGCTAGGTGCATGTTCACCTGAAGACATAAGGCCTCAGAGAAGAGTCTACAAAGATACAGTCCTACAGTTTATCACAATCAGAACACATGCCCCTTCTCCAAGACTACCCATTTCTTTATTTAGCTTATTCCTTTTTTGGGGGGGCATATTTACTCCCCAAAATGCCCATGTCACACAAAATCTGTGTTTAGCAAAGTTGTTTTCTTTCTTCTGTTACTCTGCACCAGGATCTAGGAAGAAAAGATAGTGTTTTCTCTCCACACTTCTACAGAGCCAGAGAAGTGGCTGTGCTTCTCATTTCCAACCTGGATGCTCATCCCCTTCTAACTAGAGACTAAATGAGGAAATAAGTCACCTGCTTCCCTCTACGCATACATCCTAAATGAACATTAGATCAGCATAACTGGACGGAATAGTCTTATGGTTCAGCTGAGCAGTCAAATTTGTTTTAATTATGGGTTTTCCACTCCTGTGACAATGACAGTTGGAAAAAACCCCAAAACACTCCAGCTGCTCACAATTCTCTGTTAAGCATCAGATGTCTTTTCTTGTCTAAGGAAGCCAGAAGAATTTCTCTAGTGGGCCTCAGAGTGCTTTGCCATCATCACAGGATATTAGGTGTTGCTAAGTAACAAAGCCTTTCTCCCAGAAAGATACTTAATTCAAGTCACTGCCCAGTATTTTAGTAGCAAATGCTCAACACACTGGAATAAAGACTCAGTGCAGTTTCAGATGGCTTAGCTACCTGGTCTTCTTCCAAGAACTAAGAGTTCAATGACAGAAAGGCAGTATTATAAATATTTTTCTCTATAGTAAGCCGAAAAATGTCAATTTTTAAAAATCAATTATGATAAACATCCCACTTCCCCCCCCTCATTCAGTAAAGAACTTTTAATTTTTTGAGTTAGTATATGCAGACTTGAGAAGTAAAAATATCTGAAGGAAAACCAAAGCTAGTCAGAAGAAGCAAAATGTGATCTCAGGAAGCACATCTCAGGTGAATACTCATATAAAACAGAAAATGATGACAACACATTAGCATAAAGAAACTAAAATTACAACAAAAAAGCAGGCTGTGAAGCATAGTCAATATTTTTATCAACATCCAGGCTTTATAATGATATATAAATCTATATGGGGAATTATCAATCAAATCACAAGACCATGGAGCCATGAAGCAAGCGGGAGAGTACTAATAGTCAGGTTGCTCTGCGTGTTGGTCATTGCTCCAGCATGATCAGGTGAGTGGCTGAATGCCTCTGTTTTTATTTGTTTGTTTGTTTTAGAGGAAGGACTCGTCAGCTTTGCAGGTAAGGGAACTGACGTGTGGTTCAGTGGAGCAGTGACTTGTGGTGTGACACAGGGGGCAAGAGCTGAAGCTGGGCACCCCAGAGATTGTTTCTAGAATCCGTAAGAGAATCTGGTCTAGAACTAAGAAGTATTACAGCTTAAAATTATTTACTTCCCTTTACTCTCAAAACTAAATCTGTATTAGATATAAAAATAAAATAACAAATTAGAAGAATAAAAAGACAGCCATCTTGAGCAAGAGTGTTTATTTTCTGAAGACAGCATACGGTGTGTGTATGAGTGTGTGTATGGGGGTGAGGGAGGACTCAACCTGGAGAGAAATCTACAATTTTCCCATTAGATGAATCAAAGCTAAACCAATCAAGCTAAAAAATCTTAAAGACAAGGCTTTATAGTACTAATAAAATGAAGGTGAACCCTTCTTGTTAGACACTATGGCTACCTCTTGGCATACCCTGAATCATTAATCAGAATCTTCACAATATCAGCTTACAGCAGAAAAACCAAACACAAGAAAAATGAGGCAGAGAAGAGACAGGCTCAATCAATAGGCTGGGACTGCTTTATTGGAATAGCGAGGGGCTCAACTTTTCTGAGGGTGAAAGTTGAGCAGGTTTAAATGTGCTGTACGCGCGCGCGCGCGCGCACACACACACACACACACACACACACACACACACACACAGAGAGAGAACACAAGAGAGAGCTACCAGGAAGTCCGAGCTATTTTCTGCGGTTTCTCTGGAAGCAAGGTGAGTTCTTTTCCATATTTGGGAACATTGTTTTTGCAGGTGAGCAGAATGATCAGGTTGGGACTAAGCAATCCCTGCTAGCTAGGGGCCCTTGCTCTGTACTGCCTGACTCAATCCTCATGACCAGAGGCTATTACCATACATCTCTGCACACGGTAACACTGGAAATACAACAACAAAAGCAAGCACGTCACAGGGAACAACATCATTGAAGAGCAGAAGCACATTGCTGAGTGAAACAGGACAGGAATGTGTGAGTACTCTGATTCCATTTATGTCCGGAGTCAAAACCAGACATACCTAAAGTCTGCTGTTAGCTGTCAAGAAGAAGTATCCTTTGGAAACAGAAAAGAAACAAATAATTAAAGGAGGCATGAAGTTCTCAATACTGTCATGTCCTCTTTAATGAACTGGATAAGGCCTTGTACAAATCCAGGAAACTTTAATACAGTTTCCTGAACATATATTTCAATGTTCATTTTAAAAATATATAAACTTTGGATATGAAAAAATCAAGTAGAAAATGTTTGATCTAATAAGACATTTGATTATTGATTATATACTAGAAAAAAACACTAATAGAGTGCTGTGTACATTAATGGTGCTTTTCTCTTATCTCCATAGTTTGGGCCTTGAACTATGACAATCCTGTTTTAGCATTTCTAGTGCAGAGAATCGAGGTGTGTGGCATAGCAGCTGTATTTTAAGTGGAATGTACGCATGTATGAAATGAAATATAGAAAATATAGAAAAGCCTTATTATTATTGAATTAGGTAGAATAGTATATGCCCCAGATAGGATTACTATTGCTATAATGAAACATCATGACCAAAAGCAAGGTGGGGATGAGTTTATGCAGCTTACGCTTCCTTATCATACTCCATCACTAAAGGAAGTCAGGGCAGGAATTCAGACAAGGTAGGAACCGAGGGGAACTGAAGCAGAGGACATGAGGTGTGAGGCATACTGATTCTGCGCTCTGTGGTTTGCTCAGCCTGTTTTTTTCTGTATAGAACCCAGGACCAACAGCCCCACATACAATGACTGGGGCCTCTCATATCAATCACTAAATAAAAAAATGCTCGACAGCCAGAGCTTAGGGAGGCATTTTCTCAATTGAGGCTCCTTCCTCCCAGATGACTAACACTTGACCCACGCTTCGGTCAAGTTGACATAAAACTAGCCAGCACAGTATATATCGTACATATTTAAGGAAAACAGTGTGTAAGAATTCACTGTTCTCTTAATAGCTGCAATGTCTGAACATCTCACAACTGAAATAGTTCAAAATAGACAACAGTACAAGGTCATCTGACTAAGCCTATGACACATAACTGTTCTTTCCTTGAGGCAGGGAATGAGGCCAGTGCAAGGTCTGGAAACTGCTCAGTGCACAGTGCGTAAGTGGCATGCACACCTAGGGGTCAGGTCTGGATGTGCCCAACTCCAATCCTGTATGCTTCTCCACAATAAAGATGCATGCTGGGCGGTGGTGGCTTTAATCCTAGCACTCAGGAGGCAGGGGCAGACAGAGGCAGGCAGATCCCTGTGAGTTTGAGGCCAGCCTGGTCTACAGAGCCAGTTCCAGGACATCTAAGGCTGTTACACAGAGAAACCCTGTCTTGGAAAAAACAAAACAAAACATAACACAAACAAGAAAGGTGCATGTGATATTCATATCAGCTAGAGAAAGGAGGAAAAAACTAAACTTAATCTACATCCTTTTGGAATTTCTTTCTTCTTATTTACTTACTTGGCTGTTTAATTATTTTATGTGCATTGATGTTTTGCCTGCATGGATATCTGTGAAGGTGCCAGATTCCCTGGAACTGGAGCTACAGACAGCTGTGAGCTGCCATGTGAGTGCTGGGTGGGAACTGAACTGCAGGTCCTGTGGAAGAACAGCCAGTGCTCTTAAGTGTGGAGGCATCTCTCCAGCCCCTGGAATGTCTCACTTGGGGGGAAACAGGGAAAGAACATCTATCATCCGACATCCGACTTAGAAGTTTAACTAGTCACTGGTAAATGCAGCGTGACTTGAAGAGAAAGAGAGCACAAAAAGATCAAGACAGGAACAGTGGAGGAATGAGAAGAGAGGCTAAGTTAGTGTATTTTCAGAGAAAACAAGAAAGACAACAGCAGTGAGTCTTGCGAGCTGTCTGCAAGTCCGAGTAAGGGAATGGGAAGGCTGAGGAGGTAACCAAGGTGCCGCTCAGAGCTGTGGAAACAAGAGGTGACATGGGCTGGCTAGGGAACTAATAATAGACTATGGCTGGCTGCCAGCCTGGAGTCTGGGAATGAGGAAGACAATCCGGAACTGGAGCTAGGGCCAGGTATTGGAGAAGCTACAAACCTAGGGTAGAGAGCTCTGGAGGGCTTTTAGCAGTGTTTGGGTGGGAATGGGGCTCAAGGAGGAAGAACAGAGGCGTAGCGGAACACTATGCACCTAAGAGTGCCAGGAAATGGATATGAACTAAAGTAACAGTATCCAGGGGAAAAAAGCAAACGGAATTTAAGAAGACACAGTAATAAATAATTTTAGGTTATTTATTCATTAAAAATTCTGAATGCTAGTTCCTTAAGAGTCACTATGCTACTTACTATAGGGGTGAACTAAAAGAAAAAGTAAAGACTGAATTAGATACTGCCAAAAACACTGAAAATTTCAAGTACCATTGGGCTCGGTCCATCATGTGACAGCAGACAGTGGATGGTTAAGTACAGTCAGATCCTAACCTCTCAACAGCCATACTTAGTTTGGAGAGACAAATACGCCAGTTCAGAATTTGAAATCAAAGGCACGGAAGGTCTGAGAGTTTAATCACAATAAATGGCATATCAAATAACAGAATGAAAGCGCCACAAGTCAGACCAGTGTTACTCCTATATCAGTCTCAACACTGAGGCGACTGGGTCAGGTGATAACTGAAGTTACATCTTCGATCTTCACTTGCACAGGTCTCGGCCCAGCTCCTTCTTTCAGGCCACGAGACTGACCACTCAACAAAAGCCCTCTGGAAAGAAGAGGTGTGGAGGTGCTCTGAGGCAGTCATGCACTGGGGAGATGACCAGTCTACAAAGACAAATACAGGCTCGTTGTGACCATCTTATGGTTAAAACAGCATGAGATCAGGTTAGTCCTGAGGGGAGGTATAACTACCTCAGCAGGGAAGAAAGTAACATATACAGCCATGCTCAAGTTCACAGGCTTCCCGCTACACTGGGTGCCTAGAAGGCTTTGTGGCCAGAGCAACAGTTTATTACACCTTTATTTCCCAAATTATTGTTCCTAGATCAGCTGAGGTAGAGCCCCATTTTCACTGCTATCTGGCTTCTCTGTCAAATTTACAAATTGTTACTTTCTGTAGATGAGACAAAGGAGTTAGTGTTAATCTATTTCTTTAGTAGACTGATAAACTATTGGGCCAGAATGTAGATCAGTAGTAGAGTTGCCTGAAAACAAGATCCAAGAAGGAAAAAATCATCAATTTGAAAACAGCACTGAGGGCTAGAGAGATGGCTCAGAGGTTAAAGCACTGGCAGTTCTTCCAGAGGTCCTGAGTTCAATTCCCAGCAACTGTATGTGGCTCACGACCATCTATAACGAGATCTGGTGCCCTCTTCTGGTCTGCAAGACATGTACAGGGAGAACACTATATAGATAATTTTTTTTTTCCCTTTAAAGAGTCTACAGTCTAAAAGCTTTCTTTACAGTTATTTGTGTTATGTTGGGCATTTCAAACCAAGGGTGGGTTTTTGTTTCTTTGTTTGTTTAAGTCACCATAGGAGCACTGTGCTGTAAATCCCCTGTGGTTAAAGCACAGCAGAAAGCTGGAAGAACTGGGTAGACTGTTTCCAGCCAATGTCTCCTGCAGAGTTGCTTAGCAAAAGTCCCTATGGGCATCAGTCCATTGTCACCTCCATGGACGGCATTAGGTGTTTAATTATATTTTCTGGAGGAGGAGAAATAATAATTTCTGATAATTAAAGTGTAGAAGAAAGTAGAAAGAAATCATAATGTGGTGTCTGCCAGGTGACCTGGCTCCTTAGTGACAAAGAACAGAAGCCAACGCTTCTCTTTGCAGTACTTGCGATCAGGCCGTGTACACAGGATTATTTCCAATAACCACTGGAACACAGTTCAGAGAGGAAGGAAGCAGAATTCTAGTTGAGCTGCAACAATGTTCTGTTGAGCTGTTCATTGTTCCACACTGTCTTGTTAGCACCAGTAGGGAAGAAACTACCTCTAAACAAAACAGGCAAAGCTGCAGGTGCAGCATAAACATATAGATGGTATATAAAAACACAAATTTAGAATTTCTTTAGTATCTACACTGATTGAGAGATAGGCTACAATTAATCAAAGAGTCTTATTATTAGGAATGGAGATACAGCCCAACGGTACAGTATTTGCCAAACACACACATACACCACGCACGCACGCATGCATGCACACCACACTCCTGTAATGAGTAAAAGCCTAGAAAGACTAAAATAGTAATGATAGTAATGATATCATTTGGGGTCATTCACATGTTTATTATTTAGAAAAAGACTTTAGGGTCAAAGACCTTTATTAAAAAATACATGGTAAAGTTAAAGAAAAATATACTTTTCAAATTCCATTTTGCTACAATGTACCTATTACCATCTTATAAAGTAGTTATCTTTACATCCCCCATCCTTTCCAGCCCAAGTTAACTTTAACTTAAATTCTTAAAGTTAAATTCTTAAGAATTTAAGTTAGAGATGCAAAGAGTTCAGCATGCTGCCTCCTCTCTACCAGTTCCCTGTACATCACTGTTGTTCCCTCAGCAGATACAGCTTTCCTTATCTCCTAGAGAGCTCCTAAAATTAAACCAGTTTTAATTACATAGCATGTTTTAAAATTATTGTTGTAATTGTCTTTATTTTACACCAGAGTAAACAGACTCTGAGACTTTAACTAACAGGCACAAGGTTGCACAAAAATTTATTCTTAAACAGTGACAAAAAAGTATCCCACGAGTACTTTTAAATTAGTTTAATGGGAAAAACCAACATGAATATTATCATTTGCTATAATGTGGCCTAAACATAATTCATTTTATTCAAATAATACTAAGCAGTAATAAATACTTGTATTTAACAATTTTAGGCACCAGTGAGACCTCCTTACTGTTGAACAGGGCATCAGTGTGTTCACACTTTTGAGGCCATGGGGAACTATAGGGAGAAACTACTGACCTGATGGGGGTTAAGAGCTTGACTTGACTTCTTAGAGAATACATCTTGGGCAGATCATTTACTTAATCCAGCCTCACTCTGGTCATGAGTTAAATGAAAATCTTCTCTACTTTTATTCACAGGCTCTATAATAGGGGTCCAAAAGCAACATAAGAATAAAAACTGCTGTGCTTGAAAGGGCAGCAAAGGAGTTGTCAGTTTTCTTACGGGTAGTTTTGTGGTTCTGGAGCTTTAGTTAACAAAGACTGACAGGAAGAAAATGAAGATAATCCTTTTTAAATTTCTATGTCAATAAGTATGAAGCCAAGTGACTGAAAACTTTGATGGTGATAGCTTTTGAATAGGCAAAGTATTCTCAACTAAAAATTAACCCCCTAACAGGGAGAGAGGAATGAGTGAATGCTGCCAGGGCCCTTTCCGTGAGTGAAACTGTCATGTGGGCACTTCTTGGGCAGATTCGAACTATGACACAGTGAGAGTGACTTCTAATGCAAATGACAGGGGACACAATGGGCCTGTATCCCAGTCATTCACTCATCACAGCAAACGGGCTCCAGTAGAGGGCGTTAATGGGGGTGCAGCAAAGAGAACTGGGAAGTTTACTGTGGGTTAGGGTTAGGGTTAGGGTGTTTAAAGGTGTTTCTTTTTTCAACTATGTTCATAGCAGCGTTATTTATAATAGCAAGAACCTGGAAACAACCTAGATGTCCCTCAACTGAAGAATGGATTAACAAACTGTGATACATTACACAATGGAGCACTACTCAGCAGTAAGAAAAAATGATATCCTAAAATTCGCAGGCAAATGGATGGATTTGGAGAATATCCTCCTGAGCGAGCTATCACAATCTCAGAGAGATAAGCAGGGGATGTACTCACTCATTAGTGGTCTCTAAACAAACAAACAAGAAAAAAAGCCAAGCATGCCCAAACTGCAAACCATAACCACTGAACAGCTTGGGATCGGAAACACCCTGGACTGACCCTTCGGATTCCACTCCAACTATAGGAACACCTGACTCACTCTTGAGGGAGGGGGGACAAAACTGGATTTGCCAGGAGTGGAGACTGATCCAAGTATTATTGGGTCAGTGGGACCATAGGACTGTCTGCTCCCTGCCCAGGGAGGGGATGGGGAGTTGCAGAAAAGAAAAATGACCTGATGTGGTGGGAGGGGGAAGGGACCTTGAATAAGGATATACAGGGATGGGAAAAAAAATTCAGAGGGAAAGCTGAACACAAAGTAAATATATGTGTAGCAATCTTATTTGTATTTCCACCCTTGATAAGCCATGC
This sequence comes from Sigmodon hispidus, assembly GCA_004025045.1. Taxonomy (NCBI): domain Eukaryota; kingdom Metazoa; phylum Chordata; class Mammalia; order Rodentia; family Cricetidae; genus Sigmodon; species Sigmodon hispidus. The sequence continues at coordinate 34,937 of PVIH01010304.1, forward strand.
TTATGATTTTTATCTTACTTATAGTTATTGTTAACTTATCAGCATTTTAAATTCATTTTACTGTTTTTCTTGATAAATTCAAAATAAATAAGAAGAAAATTTTTTTTCCTCATACCCACCACTGCTCCCCATCCCTCCCAGGCCTCCCCAGCCTCATTGCAGCTCTTATAACTTAAATTAAGCCACTCCTACTCATCTACATATTGAAAAAAAGAAATTTAAAAAAAATTAGAGTCAGGTAACTAAGCTCTGTTCCTCACACTACGTTATTTCTAGAAGAAAATGAGGCAAAACTTCATAACCTGAATTTGGTAATGATTTCAAAAGTAAAGACAGACAAATGGGGACAATACCAAAATGAAACTTTCCCTCATCAACAGACTGAAAAGCCACAAGCTGAATGAATATACCCCAGAGATGGTCCATAGCTTGAATAGACACTGAAAAACTTGTAATTCATCAACAAAATGAAATGCCTAACTTTAAAAATGGTCAAAGGGCATGAAGAGATACTGCTCCACAATTATATACAATTTCCAGGATGCATGTGAGAATATGCTCTGCATTACTAAGCATGACCAAATAAGGATTGAAACCACAGTCAATTATTATTTCATTTGAATGGCTGTTATAAAAGATACATGTGTGGTGAGAACTGGAAGTTGGGTCTTTGTGCATGTATGGTTGTTACATTGTAAGATGGCATGACTGCTATGGAAACATTAAGATAATTCCTCAAAAACCTTACAAATCTAATTGCCATGTAATTGGGCAATTTCAATTTACATCCGAAATATCTAAAATCAGGTGGTGAGGAAATCCACACCTTTATTTATAGCAGTGGCCATCACAAGTGCCAAGAGGTAGAAGAAGCCCAAGTGTCATCAGTGAATGAGCAGATGATTAAATGTACATAGGCACACAGTGAAATGCCATACAGCTTTTACAATAAGGAAAATCCTGCCATACATGAACATATGTGAACATACATGCCATATATGTGAACCCTGATGACACTGTGCTAAGTGAAACAAGTCAGTCACATGAGGTCAAATAGTGTATGATTGCCTTTAGGGAATACAACGGTGGTTATCAAGAGTAGATGTGTGTGGGGGGAACAGTACCATTTAATAATTGTAGAGTTTAAGAGGATGAAAATGTTCTGAAGAGCTGGTTTGCATCAGGGTAAATAGTTGACTCCTTGAACCTTCAAGATGCCTCAGTGGGTAGGAAGCATTTGCCACCAAGCTTGATAATCTTAGTTAAATCCCTGGAACCTAGTGCGGAAGGATAGAACCAACTCTACAAGGTGTCTTCTGATCTCTACACATATGCAGCATATCTGCACATGTTCACACACACACACACACACACACACACACACACTAAAATAAATTGCTAATCCCTATAAAACTATATATGAGAAAAGGGTGTGAAGTGGTAAAGTATATACATATACTCTTCCTACAACAAAAGAGTACCTATTTTCAGAAGTCCAGCCTTAATACTGTACTTCAGGTTCTGTTGTGACCTATGTCTCCATTTATCTAAGCAATGAGTGAGTCAGGACAGAGATCATAAGCTGTACAGAAAGGCTCCCCAAGGGAGGAGACATTTCTCCCATATACCTGACATATCTAGCAAAAACTGATTATGTCTCAACATCCGGCAGCTAGAACTCTGACAATGACACAAATCAGATACCAAAGACTGTCAAAACCAGCAGATGATGCCTGTCACACTCTTCCCACAGAGCAGCAGATGATGGATTGTGCATAGCTGTAAAACATTTATGACCATGTTTTGAGCTTTAACATCTTTTTTTTTTTTGCAATTTTTTTTTCCCAGACACAAAGACATAACAGCTTTAACCTGATCCTATGTTCAAAGAAACTGACAGGAGGGACCAGGATAGCATTTTACACATCAGTGACCAAGTGCTCTCTTTACAAGAAAAAGAAGAGAGAAAGACAGGAAGAAATGTGAGGGACAGCCAAGGAGAAAGCAAGCTTGGAAGCAGCTATTTGACACCACCCTAAGATCTTAGGGGCAATCCCAACTCCAGTTTATGATTACTGACGCTACATAGTCACCTTCAAATAATGATCTCTTGTAATCACACTTCCATAGTCCCTCCTAGACACAGACATAAGAAACTCTGGAGGCTGGGAGGGACTAAGTGAACTGCCCCAAATACTAGGTTGTGAAGGACAGGCCAATATTCAAAAAACTACCTCATTCTCTTAAAGCCCCACTCTTCCTGCCTGGTGAGAAAGTCTGAACAGCTATCTCCCCAGAGGTCGGGCATTCAATCAGAATCAGGTTCCAGACACGTTTATAGTCCCAAGACATCAATGCTATATGGTGCCCAGAAAACACACAGCTAACTCATGTAGGACTGTTGTCTTCAGATGTCAAGGATGGGACACTGACTATATTTTACCCTTTTCAGGCAACTCATCTTTGTTTCAACTTCCATAGAATTCTGTTACTAGCTAGCATCATCCAGAAGCAGTCAAGGAGGTACTCACGGGACAAAGTCCTGCTGCCTGGTTTGAAGGGCACCTGCAGACACGTATCTAGTCTCTCAAGAGTAGATTGCTGAGTGCTTTAGTGAATCACAGACCACGCTACCTCCTAAATCTCTAGGTCCAGTCCTGAGTGCTCAGCTTCTTCCACAAAGTCAAGGAAGAAGAAGAGTGTGGGGTTGGGGTTTGGGCATGGGCCTAAACCTATCTCCAGTTGCACTGAAAACCTCTGGGCTGCCTTTGATTAGCCTTCCTAGGATGTCTCATATGTAAAGTGAAAAGCACAGCATAGAGTGGAGGCTTGCTAGTGAGTGTATAATGAAATACCCTGAAGCACATCTGATAAAGGCCCTACTTCCTTCCTGGGCTTCACATCCTTTTCACAATCCCGGGCCTCAACTCTGTGGGTTTTCTGTCATAAATACACCCTTCAGTCTACAGGCTGTTTTACTCTCTTGTTCTCCTTACCTAATGCCCTGTTCCTGGGCTACTGAACTATTTAGCTTCTTCCATGTTTTTGCCCCTCCTTCTGGGGTCAAAAGCAGAAGTAAAACATTCCTATGGAGGTTAGTGGACCATACTTTGAGAACTATTCTGTTCACTGATAGGTTCTGTAACTTTTGACTTAGAATAAAAAAAGCACGACACATATGCAGGGAAGCTAAAGACAGCAACCTAAACTCTTATTACTAAGAAAAACAAAGCCTAGACAGCGAATCCCAGCACAACACTAGAAGCCACAGGCACCATGATCACAAGATTTGTAGTAATTAAACCTAAGAAAACATACTGCATTTCGCAGGGGGCTGGAGAATGAAAAGTAAGATGCCACAGGTTCTGTTACTCTGCAAACCAGAGTACCCACCACAATGTTCACTTATTAAAGGACAGTCAGAACAGGAGACAAAATAACTTATGTTATTAAACATACAACACAATGCCTGACATTTGAAGAAACAAAACAATGAACATGAAAAGGCTTCAGCAGTTCCACATAGCACAGACCAGCAGTCACAACAGACATAGAATACAGGCATTCTTTATCCCTACAGACATACTGAAACTTTTCCGGGAAGTTTGGTCGCTCATATCTAAAATTGCCACACCTGGAAGGAGGATGGTGACAAGTCCCACCTGGCTACATGAGGTCCAGGCCAGACTGGGCGGCTACCCTTTTACAGAAAAACAAGCTAAGAAGATCACACCCTCCCAGTGACCCTCAGCTGGGAAGCTAGAGGTCAGTCTCTCCTAGAATGTTGTATACTGCAAGCTCTTTGCTTCCTGAGACTGTGAGGACTCCCATTCCCAGGATGTGCCTGCATCTCAACTAGATTTGTTAAGATTCAAGGCAGAAGACACCGCAGGATATTGAGTACCTGAAGCAGCATAAAAACTTCCAAGCTAAGACCCAAATGCAGGTCAAAACACAAATACCACCCATCTCAACCAAAACAAACCCTGAAATAAGAAACAGTGTATGTACAATTTTTCCAAATTTTACCTAAACATTTCATGAAGCCACTAACTCACCCATTTCCATGTGGTTAATATCAGGAGACCTGCCTGCTATTTCTTCTCTGAATGCACTAAATTTTCAGTGAAGAAAGAGAAATCTGCTGGTGCTGAGAGCGAGGTCTGTCTCATGCTATGTTGTGCCTCCAGCAGAGAGGTACACCCTTCAGCTCATGGAACGCCTCCATTACTGTAATTTTCCCAGTTCCGTCTCATTTGCTTGAATAGAAACCGTCAATATTAAAATGTAGAGTGCTAAAGAATGCAGTGGATTTTTTTTTTCAGAATTTAGATAGTCAGCATGTTTTAGGGGTAGACAGAGACCATCTATCTGCCTAATGAGTGGAAATTTAAAAATAATACATTATCAACTAAGAGGAAAGTTGTACATTTGACTTGGCAAATGGAATAGATTACTTGAAAATATTCACAGTTAAAACCTATTAAAAACACAGTCTATGGAGTCATGTACAATTCAACTATAAAATAACACATAAATAGTATACAAAACTATGTGAGAAACTATAACAAAAAGTAGACAAAGCGTTTAACAGAGTATACAGTGAACATATTTTCTAAAGGAAATAAATGAAACTAGAAATTTAGAAATTCAGTGTTCTAACATACAAGCTCATTAGGTGAGCTACAACTATAATTTCTAGTTCAGAAAATCTTGAACTTGTAAACTTTAGAATACAGTCTGAAAAGCACCTTGCTTAGCTTCTCTGCTTTCCCTCCCACTGACTCTTCCAGTGCTTACTTTGGGTGGATTTTCCATTCTGTCTCTGTCGTTTCCTTTCTCCCTTCCTTTCCTCCCCCTTCAACCAACCCCATCCCCACTGTCTCTGTCTCATGTAGCCTAGCCTACTCTCAAAATCTAAGAATCTTTGTACTTCAGATTTCAAATGCTGCAATGATATGCATGTACACCTTACCTGGCTCATACATACTTTCCTATTTTTAGACAGCATCATGTTAGGCAATTGTATCACCCTTAAGTCTAAGACACCAACAGCCTCCCCACCCTGTACAAAATAAAAATAGATAATAGACAGACAAATGTGTAAAATCAACTGAGAGCAGAAACACTGAACACTATGACATAGGCATAAATATACTTTGAAATTAGGGGCTGGAAAGATGGCTCAATGATTCAGAGTGCTCACTACTTTTGCAGAGACCCTAGATTTGGTTTCTAGCACCTATACCAAGTGACTGAAAGCCTTTGTGACCCCAGGTCTGCTGTCTTCTGACCTCTGTGGATACCTGTAGGTATATATTACACATAAACTCATGCAGGCACACATATATACAGATAAACAAAACTTTAAAAAATAATCTGGAGTTAAATGATGACCACTTAACTCTCACCAAAAGCACTATGAACAAAATACAGAGCACAAGTTATGTTTCACTACAGCATGTATTTATAGCTAATCACAACTTTAAACTGAGCTCATATATTATTTTGATTAAATGCAAAGGACATGAAAATTCCTAATTAATGCATCCACCTATCTCTGCTATGAGAACTGCTATGGCGACTCCTGAGAGTTTTACCAATGGCTTTGAAGCATGAACAATAGCAACTTTAGGGTAGTGAGGAGATTTAGATGTATTTATAATTTGGATGGATCTAAAGAGAAACAAACAAACAAAAAACACAAACAATCAAACAAAACTAAAACTGAGAAACCGAAATACAAACACAATGAGACAAGGGCTTAAGGAGTCTAGAGCAAAGCAGCCATATCCACCAGCTTCCGGGTCATTCCCAGTTTCTTTGTCAACGCGAGTTTGAGAAGTAGTATTAAAAAGATGACAGGTACAAGAAGACAATCCTAACTGCAGAACAGAAGCAAACACAATGAAGACAGTAGTCTCTGTGGGGAACCTGTGACGCATCTATTTAACAGCTGAAGTATTTCCTGGAAACTAAATACGCAGATTGAATAATAGGTCATGCAGCACCCTCACCCAAAATGCCCAGAAGTGATTCTGCAGTAAAGAACAAAGTTCATGCTCATTTATCTTGAGAGAACAGCTAGGAATAAGGTTTGCTCGCTTAAACTGGGACTGCTGCATATGTCCTGCTGGTGTAGGGGAAAACCTAATTTGAGTCATTCTGCCAAAAATGAAAAAAAAAATCACATTGCATCAGACCCTGAGTAAACTGACTCCATAGACAAAGGTACTTAAGAAGACACTTATCGGTTCTAAAGATCTCACATCTTAACTGGATATAAAGGAGCTCTGGTTCTGACACATTAATTTTAAAAAAGTCAAACAGAAGCTATGTTATTGAGAGTCAGAACGTATATTTAACAAGAAGTTGCTGGCGATGCTTGCAGAGGCTGAGCCTCCACACCTAATGAATCAAAGCTGCAGGCTCAGTTTATGGAGACTGAGGACCAGTCACAAGCATCAAATAGTATTTAGCGACTACTTAACAGTTTAGAAAAAGCAGCCTTTTGTGTGCTGCTGGTTCCTTAGTGATATTCTGCTTTCATCTACATCTAAAATGCACTGCTCAGTTTTAAAATTAATTAGAATACCCTCATTCTAACACAAATACCTTTGCCTTTTCATCACAGTGAAGCCACAAACTGCAGCAATAATGTTAATAAGTGAACAGGAGATATCTTTCTAAATCCTGATGCTGAAAGGCAAGTATACTGCATGCCCAGAGTGTTAAGGATTTTGTCGCAGAAACTACCAGCATGTTCTTGACAGTCTGATAAACAGCCCCACTTTCCAAAAACATCCTAAGGATGATTCCAGCCATGGTACCCATGAAAGGTTTTGTGAGGCTTGCTTCCAGCATGCATCCACCTTGCATATGCCCAAGTACCCTCACTCTCTCACTTAAGAGATGCCTTAGCTTACTTGCTGCTGTTCAGATCTTAGAACCGATATTCTGCACCAGCATTAAAACAGCATCTGCCTGAATTCAGCAAGACTTGCAGATCTCATCAGCAGCAGAAGTCTTACCTGGGAATCCCCCGTGGACCATGTTGCAGGAGTGCTCCCTTCAGGGCTTCTGCATTGCTGACAGTCGGTGCTGGAAGCAGCTCTGCTCTCCCCACTGACTCTGTCCTCTCTCTTCTCACGACCTTGGGCCTATTTTCTTTTTCCTTTCGCCTCAGATTTTATTCTTTTTAAGGCCAACCTATCAGTCTGTTTCTATCATGAGAAACAATCAATTAAGCTAATTTCAATCCCTTCCTCAAGCTAACAGTCACATCTGCCAGTACGAGAAGCTGCCTGGTGAAGTCTGCCGGGGAGAGGCAAAAATCCCGGTTCTCCAGTCAGATCCTCAGATGCTGCACACTGCTGGCTGTGACACTTGGTCACCCTGTCACATAGGGGCTGCATATTATGGCCATGGCGATAGTCACCCTGCTCACATACAGAAGATAGCTCTATCCCTATGTCAGAGCAGGAGGCAATATAAACACAACTGTTCATTTTGTGGCTGACTTCAACTGATATCATGTTAATGTCCAGTTTTCCTGCTGAGAAGCAGTACTTTGGGGGGACAGTATATTTCCAATGCAAATTAAAAGGGGCTATGAATTTGAGCCTGCCCCAGTTCAGAATAGTCATCAATAGCTCTCTTCCTTACTGCTGCCAGCACAAAGCAATCAGCCCAAACTCTAATGCCTTAATTAGATTCATTAGTGTCTCTGACACCTTAAATACAAGTTAGCTTTGCGAAGTGAACTTAAGGGGGAAAACAGTAGTTTACAGAAACTGTTTAAACAAACAAAACAAAAAACTGAAGCTGCTTCATCCACCCTCCTCGCCCAGCTCAGGCCAGAACACCTAAACAGCATATAGCAAACTGCAAAGATGTCTGTCATTTACATTACATTCCAAATCTGTCAATCACTTCAGTGCTGTGGAAACTATAAATACACATTTTTTAGTGTAAACTATAGAGTAAAAAAATAATTACTGTGATTACTACACCATGAATCAAGTGGGGGAAAAAGTCAAGAACAAACAGGACAATTTAAATGCAGCTCAAAGGTATTCAACAATGCCCTTTCTAAATTTACACTTTTGTTAAATGTACTTGAATTTAAGAAATTCAGAGCAAGGGCTGAAGCTTAGAACATTTTCAAAAAACACTAAAATAGAAAACTAGTATTACCAGCCTCTACTCATATAGCAAGGATAAAAATCTACTTATTTCACTTAATTATAAATAGGAAAAGTCAAAAAAAAGGAAATAAACTATATAGGATATAAAAAAATCATTTCTTTGAAACTAAAACATTTAATCTTAAGCTGTACTCTTGCATTTTCCCTCCATTTTGCATTATCAAAAATAAAAAGAGTACATAATACATTTAGCAAAAGCTGGCAGAAGTTCCTCATGCGTCCTGCTAATTGGCAGTGAGCATTCTCAAGGCTCTTAGAGGCTTAGACAGTAACTACGGTTGACTGCAGTGACATCTATCGGCGAGGCAGAGATCAGCTAGGGTCCACAGTGGCACCAACACCCTGGAGGTCACAGGCTGCTCAACAGACCTTCCTTTGCCATATGTTTGCTCCACTTTGAAAACAGAGGCAAGCACTGAGGCAGAGCCTACAAGCGAAACTTGGGTCTAGTCCTGCCTCATCAACACTCCATTTTGTGGTTTGGGGCAAATTAATGACTCTTGGTCTTAGGATTCTCAGCTACAAAATGTGACAACCTCAGGTGCACTTTACTGCACTAAAATGAAACCCTCTCCTTTTATTGCACAACACACAGATTTTCATTTCCTTTTTAAGGCACCTACTTGAATTCTCCTCCTTTAATAGAGATCTGCTTACAACTTCACTATCCCTTGAAGATATAATATTTAATTCACAACTTGTTGTAATGATTTGAACATCTGTAGTATGTAAAACTATACATTACAAATGTACACATCTATGATTTTAATAAACTCAAAGAATTGTAGTGGTTTGAATGAAAAGGTCCACACAAGCTCAAGTATTGGTTCCATTTGGGGGTGCTGTCTGGGAGAGGTTACTGGAACGTTTTGCTAGAGGAGGCCAGTCACTGAGGGCAGATTTCAAGAGTTTATGACCATACCACATTTTCAGTTCACTCACTGGGTTTTTGGTCTGCAATCAAGATATTAATTCTTGGCTTTCTGTTCCTGGTCCCATGGCTTCCTCCTGGCTAGCTACTCTCTTCTTCTAGAAGTAGCTTTTGTTCATTACAGTGATTCAATTTTAGAACATTGCCACAACCCTCAAAATTTCATGAAACCTGATGTCAGCTCAGCCCCAGACCACTTTAGTGTGTAGGAATATCCCTTCCAGTCCCAGCCAGTGATAGTTGAGTCCCTTTATCTACTGAGACCAGTGGACACTTAGCAACATGCAGAGCTTTTTCTCGTGTTCACACATAGAGTGGGTGGGAACGTGTTGCTGGCATCTAGGCACATCTAGCCCATGGAGACCTGGGATGTTGATACATATCCTCCCATGCAAAGACAACTCTAGAACAGAGCATTCAGCTGAGATGGTGGTGCAAGGCACAAGCTCTACACAGAATGGGATAACCGCCAATTCAGAACAGTGGAAGAGGGAGTTCTCCATCCTCTTTTATTTTCCAAAATGGAACGGCATTTCATCTATAAGGAATTTCAAGTTCTCATATAACCTAAAAGTATATTTCACTTAGAATTTGGATTTAAATCATGTTGCTTTTTTTTTTTTTTTTTTTTTTTTTTTTTTTTTAAAAAAGGGACTTACTTGTTTTAGGTATATGAGTGCTCTATCTGCATGTATGCCTTTATGCCAGAAGAGGGCATCAGATCCCACTACAGATGGTTGTGAGTCACCATGTGGTTGCTGGGGAATGAACTCAGGACCTGGAAGAACAGCCAGTGTTCTTAAGGGCTGAGTCATCTCTCCAACCCCTCATGTTAGTCTTCTGGACTATTTTAGAGATGCAAAGACTCAGAGTGTGAGGCAAGCCACTGTATATCCCAATCATTTTATACTCCTGACTACAGCCCCTTGACAGTTTCTAGTTTTTCTCTAATATTAGAAACTATATAACATTTTCTAAGTGGATAATACTGGCAAGGTGTATGCGTCTGTGTTTACATGTTTATTTATACAGACACATGTATAATTTATATGTACTCCTGCATATCATAGCCAAAATAATTTTAGGTTTAAATTTTTTGATATTTACAATGATGTCATCTGTGATAACTGTTTTTCTGATCTTCTGTTTATGGAGGGTTGTGAGTGTTGAACTCCATGCTCAGCTAGCTTCCTTAGGATGGCAGGCTAGTAAACATCCCTGTCCTCTTCCAAACTCCACACAGATTTTGTTTGTCTGGGACAGATTCCTTATATCTTACATGAAAACACACAAGAATTTCCTATAAAACTATTTTTAACATCAAGAAGTATACGTATGTGATTTTATATATGCATATAAAGAACATTTGAAGAAATTTGATGTGGAAAAAATACTGATAAGTTTGGGTGCTAGTTTAACAAAGATGTGTTGAGTATTATAAAACAGACAGTGGCACAGGCTGTATAGCTCTGACTGAATAATAAGCAAGAACACTGAACGCACCTTGTAAGGGGGTTGACAACATATTATATAAATTCTGCTGCAGTGAATTTTTGTTAGTTTTCTCTTCTACACTTATAAATACTTGAATTCCCAGTACCAGTTTCATTAATAAACTTCATTTCCCATAATCCCAGCACTCAAGAAGCTGAGGCAAGGGAATGAGGTCAAGATCAGCCTGGTTACATGATAAGACTGTTCAGAAAAACACAACAAAAATGCAACAACAACAAAAAACAAAGATTAAAGCTATTTTTAAAAATTCATGTAAAATTTGTTATTTGATTGTTTCAGAAATATAGCAAAATAAATGTCAAAGGTTTGAAAACACAGTGGCCCATGTAAAGCCAAGCAGCTGCTAGGTGGCCTTTCTAGACAGCAGCTGAGATGAGGTGGGTGGGAGGCAGCACGATGGGAGGGAGGTCCGGCTGCTGGGAGAGCTGCCTTGACATTAGTGGGCTCAACCCCAGACTAAGAGAACACAGCCTGCTGAGACAGGGGGAGCAGCCTTTCCCCAGAGTTGAGGGCCCTAATTGGTTTCCAAAAACTAAAGGTCAACCCTGCAATCATATACATACATGAAACACTAAATGCACTCAGGTTATATTAATATTTATTCATGCATATGTATGTGACAATAATAAAAAAGATCATGAATTTGAGAGGCAGTGAATGGGAGGGGAAGGAGACAGCAAAGGGAAGGAAGAAATGTAATTAATTTTTAATTTTAAATTAAATTTTTAATTTTTAACATGTGAGGAGAGAATACACTGATATTGGATAGATGCTGAGGTCAGCAAGAAAGAGCATCCCTGAGGCAGCATAGTATTCTCATCCTGTCCTACAGAGTCCTCGGACACTCATTTGTTTCACTACTGAAATTCAATGTGTCCTCACAAAACAATAAGTTCTGTGCATATCCATCTCCTGGATCTTAGAGTGTAGTGAGGAAGGCAGATAGTAATTTAACAGTTCCACTAAAGGCTATATTGTGCCAAATGCTATAAAAGTATAAGGCAGGGTGGTGTACTGGGCTAATGAGTCAGATACAGCTACCTAAGGTGACAAGGTGTGACATCAGAAGGGTTAACAGCTTTCCAAGATTCTTCTGAGAATCAAATGAGGATGCATGTGAGACTCTCCTGAGAACTATGGCACACTCTCTGCCCTTAGTAAACCCTATCTGTCTCCTTGTTACTGTCACTGTGTATACTGGCTAGTTTTATGTCAACTTGACCCACGCTAGAGTCACCTAGAAGGCAGCCTCAACTGGGAAAATGCCTCCATTAGATCTGGTTGTAGTTTCATGATGGGGGAGGCCCTAGCCCAGTGTGGGTGGTACCACCCATGGGCTGGAGGTCCTGGGATTGATATAAAAGCAGGCTGAACAAGCCACGAGGAATAAGCCAGTAAGGAGCACTCTTCATGGGCTCTGCATCAGTTCCTACCTCCAGGTTCCTGCCCTGCTTGAGGTCCTGCATCTCACTGCTTTTGATGATTAACTGTTATACGGAACTGTGAGGGAAATAAACCCTTTCCCTCCCCAAGTTGCTCTGGTCATGTTTCATCTGAGCAATTGTAATCTTAATGAAGACACTATGGAATGAAGAATGTAGCCTGAAATGTTGGGACTGGGAATAAAATGCATCCATATTGCCCATCGCAAAAGGAAACGGTAAACAACAGAGGTTTCCAGTTGGGAAGAAAAGATGGAAGACAGTATGGGCTTAAGACAAAACTGAAAATAGAAACTAAAAGGTCAGTCTTGGGCAGAACCTAACTTTTCATTTTGTTGAGAGGATTTACAGGGTTAGTGGGAACAAATCTTCTCATAAACAAAGGCAAATCTGAGTGGGAGGTCAGAGAATCAAAACAGACCCAGAAGTCACTGTAGACTATATAAGGGCGGGCCTCAAGCCTGAACTTGAGCCTGAACACCTCCTCCCCAACAAAACATGTTTTTTGGTTTTGTATGTAAGGCTGTCTCATATTCTTCTAGTTTGTTTTCTGTTGCTGGGACAGACACCATGACATAAAGCAGAGGAAAGGATATCTTTGGTCTATACTTCCAGTAATGCTCCATCACTGAGGGAAGTCAGGTGAGGAATCAAGCAGGAAATTGAAGCAGAAACAATGGGAAAATGTGCTTGGTACACACTCACAAACCTCGTGTTTAGCTATCTTTATTAAACAGCCCAGTTGGGTGGGGCCCTCTACATCAATTAATAATTATGACTACCCCCCACAGACACACCCACCATTTGATCTGTACCTCAGCTGAGGGCAGTCCCTCTGCTGAGACTCCCTTCTCAGCAACTATAGGCAATTTCAAGTTGACAGTTAACACTAACTCATCAGCTTCACACTATCAGTGCATGTTATGGAGTGATCCTGAAATTCTGATGACAGGAGTATTGTCAATGGCTAAACACTAATTTGGTATATCACCCCTTGATTCTTGTTTTATAAATTTTAATTAAAATTCAAGCAATTTTGATTTACAATTATAAGGTTTTTTTTTTTTGTTTTACAATTAGTCTCTAGTATGTCATGAAGTATGTTCAACAAGACAAGATATGGCATCTAAAATCCAATGCCCCATATACTTTACAGTGGCTATTGGTATAGTATTTAACTCTCCCAATAATATGAGTAGTACTTACTAAGGTTATGTTAATGAGCATCCTCTTTCTCTTCTCCTATACCAGTCCCTTGGTGCTAAATTCTGTGGCTACCCGTCTCTAGCATCCTCATCTCCATAGCGCATGTCAAGGTTAGCCACTGAAGTTGGATAAGGAAAGGCTTCCTGAAACATCACCTTAGAAGCTTATGGAACTGTTTACTGGAAACTGTCTTGCTGGGTCATCAGGTAGGTGCTATCCCCACAGTATTATTTTTAAGATAAATTTAAATTATGTGTATGTGTGGGTATATGCATTTGAGTGCAGGTGCTTACAGAGACCAGAGACTTTGAATCCCCAGGAACTGCAGCTATGGGTGGCTGGAGGCTGTTTAGTCAGGTCCAGTGTGAGAGCAGTATGCTCACTGCTCTGCCGTCTCTTTAGCCATCACATTATTCTTAAGTAAATTCATCAGCTTCTATGACCCTAGGGTCTCCATCAATAGTTTTCAGAAGGTGGTTCTTGGGTCAGGAATGGTAAAACTAGTAGAGAATTGTTTAGAGATATTAATTTTTAGGTCCTCTAACATCTAAAGACTCTTGAGTCTGTGGGTAGGACTACTGACCAATGTTTTGCCAATCTTCCTTCACAAGAGTTTCTCATGAACTGTGAAATTTGAAAGCTATAAGTCTAGATTAGTATGTCTCATAATGTAGGTCATTAAACAAATTCAATCACAACTAGCATTTAAAAACCAAAACAGGAATAGGAAAAGAACAAAAGACTTTTTAAAGTAAGTACTACTTGTGTAACTTTTGTCTCAAATATACATGCACCTTTCTACACATGCATCTGCACTGGTTGTCATGGCTTAGGTATTATTACATGTCCCTCAAAATCGCATTTGTTAGGAGTGGAGCGATAGCTCAGAGTTAAGAGTACTTGCTGCTTTTACAGAGGACCCATGTTGAGATCCCAGTACCCACATGCTGGTTCATTAACATCCATGAACACCATTCTGTGGACAGGCTTGTATATGTTGTGGTACATACATACATTCATGAACATAAAATTAAATAAATAAATCTAAAAACCAAGAGTCCCCTTTGTTAAAGGCATGGTAGCCAGTCTACGGCCCTGCTGGGAGGGTCTACACTCTAGGTGGGAGCTAAAGTCAGGTGCTGAGAGTGTGCTTATAAAGGACACTGGGACTCAGGCTCTCTGCCCTCTTATTCCACACCCCTCAAGCCTCTCCTCACCCTGTCCTCCAGCTTTCCATCCTCTATGGTTTGAGTCAAGTGCTTCTACCTGACATGCTACACAGACACAGGCTCAGGCCAACAGGGGAAGTGACCTAAGCAAAAACTTCCAAAGCTGAATGCAAAGAAACCTTTCCCTCTTAAAAATTGACTTTCCCAGGCATTTTCTCATAGGGATGGACAGCTGACTAACAGTTAAGAGGTTTTGGTTTTGGCTATTTTCAACTATCTAAAGACTGTAGGGACCACATTTAACTCTGTGTCATAGGGATCCTATCTTAGTCTGTGAACCATCTTTTTTTTTTTTTTTTAAATGTCCACTAATGAGTGAGTGCATTCCCTGTTTCTCTTTCTGGGATTGTGATAACTCGCTCAGAAGGATATTCTCCATATCCATCCATTTATCTGCAAATTTTAGAATATCATTTTTTCTTATTGCTGAGTAGTATTCCATTGTGTAGATGTACCACAGCTTGTTAATCCATTCCTCAGTTGAGGGGTATCTAGGTTGTTTCCAGGTTCTTGCTATTACAAATAATGTTGCTATGAACATAGTTGAGCTAATGCTTTTGGGGTGCTAATGTGCATCTTTAGGGTATACACCCAGAAGTGGTATTGCTGGGTCCTTGGAGAGAGTGATTCCCAGTTATCTGAGAAACCACCATACTGCGTTCAAGAGTGGCTGAACAAGTTTACACTCCCACCAACAATGGAGGAGTGTTCCCCTCGCTCCGCAGCCTCTCCAGCATAGGCTGTCATCTGTGTTTTTAACCTTAGCCATTCTGACAGGTGTAAGATGGCATCTCAAAGTTGTTTTGATTTGCACTTCTCTGATGGCTATAGGTGTTGAACACTTTTTCATGTGCCTTTCAGCCATTTGTAATTCTTCTGCTGAGAATTCCCTTTTTGGTTTTGAACCCTATTTTTTAAATTGGGTTATTAAGGGTTTGGGCTCTAGTTTCTTGAGTTCTCTATATATTTTAGAGATCAATCCTCTATCACTTGTAGGGTTGGTAAAAAATCTTTTCCCATTCTGTACGCTGTCGTTTTGTCTTATTGACCGTGTCTTGGCCTTACAGAAGCTTCTCAGTTTCAGGAGGTCCCACTTACTGATTGTTGTTCTTAGTGTCTGTGCTACTGGTGTTATATTTAGGAAGTGGTCACCTGTTCCAATACGTTTCTTTTCTACCAAGTTCTGTGTAGCTGGGTTTATGTTGAGGTCTTTGATCCACTTGGATTTGAGTTTTGTGCAGGGTGATAGGTTTGGATCTATTTGTATTTTTCTACACACTACCATCCAGCTACACCAACACCATTTGTTAAAGATACTATCTTTTTTCCATTGAATATTTTTGGCCTCTTTGTCAAAAATCAGGTGTTCATAGGTATGTGGGTTAATGTCTGGATCCTCAATTCTGTTCCATTGATCCACAAGTCTGTTTTTATGCCAGTACCAAGCTGTTTTTATTACTGTAGCTCTATAGTATAACTTGCAGTCAGGGATGGTGATGCCTCCTGATCTCTGATTCATCCTATTTAATGTGGTCTCATACAATTCACTCATTTGACTCATACTACCATTTTTATTTTACCTTATATTTAATTTTTCCTTCCACTGTATTTTACTTAATGCCAATTAAAGTAGCTTATTTGTGATCTGTCTCCTTCATTAGAGCATTAACTAATGACAGAAAATTCTCATCCACTTTCCCAATACACCCCAATAGTATCCACACCACTCACCGTAACATCCATCCAACAAACCTTACCTAGATGAACTCCAGAACTAACTAAAGCCATGTGTATCTCATACCTCTGATCTTTTTTACAGATCAGCATTGCCTTGTGTGGTAACAGTTAATGTGAGCCACATACTTCTAGCACAGGCCTTGGGAAAGTTGTGGAATATATTTTATAAGATGCAAACAAATGAGTTTCTGAGACAGTAAAACTGAGATAAACAGTAACCTGACTAACTTTTAGCTTGGGCCAGATGGACAAAATATTAAATTAATAAGAGTTACAGAACAAAAAGAACTCCTGAGATCTACTCTAAAGGGAGTACAGGAGGCCAGAGGCTTAGGCTATAGTGAGGTAAGTGTGTGAGCTATTCAGCATGTGTGGAAGTTAACAGTAAAATCAACTGTGTGTAAGACGAGAAGGGCAGAAACACTGAGAGTGGAGAGAAGGGTCTTAGACACATGGAAATGGACTGCTGGAGAAACCATAAGACTTTCTGTAGTTAAGATAAATTACAAATCTTTCAATGCTTAGTGTAAACTGGGGTCCTTCCTGTCCTCACATGCACGCATCTTAGGGATGATGCTACTGTTCCACAAATCTTATGGCATCAAAGTGTGAATGAGAAGTCCACACCACTTAGTTCCTTTGTCTGGAACTAAGGCTTTCTAGGCAGCAGCGAGCCTCTACACAGTGCCTGGATGGGAACACCATTTCTACCATTTATGAGCTGTATGACTTTGAGCACATTCCTTAATGTCTCTGAACCCCAGTTTCTCTGCTCATATGATAAAAAGTTGTCACCAGCTATCACACTGCCACCATTAGTAAAGCCTCAAGAAGATACCCCGTAGATGGTAACTTACCAGGCACTAGACTGGTCTTTAAATGTTCTTCTGTCTGCTACAACAGTCCTATGAAGCAGAGTATGGTAGGGCATCCATGGCCACTGACAAGCAAATGTGAACCACAGATGTGTCAGAAGCAGCTGCCTTGCTATCTGTATGAGAGCAAGTGAGCTCATGCTCACCAGTGCCTGGAATGAATGGCTCTCCAGGAGACAAGGATGATCTGCTACTACATACTGTGTCTAGAACCGTCATATACTCTGTTATGCTGGCGATATCACCATGGGAAAAGGAGCTGTTTATTCATTTTGCAGCTGATACTGTTTCTACACAGTGGATCACACTCAGTCAAGCTTTGTTAACTAGTGACAATCTTGGAAGCAAAGGGCACTACAGAGTACACATCAAACTTTCATAAGGTCAATGTGACTGACATTTTTATATGTCATTTCTATTTATCATCATATAAAAAGAATAAAGTGAGCTTAATAATCATGAATAGCAACAGGGAGAGCAAAGTCTTTTGGAGATAGCCCTGTGGCACACTGAAGCCCATTCACTTCAATTCAACCTTCACTGTCATCAAACGAAGTACTGACTGCACTTAGAGAAGAGGCCAGCCACATGGTCATATTCTGAAAAATGCTAAAGCCCACTTTCAACTTTCAATTTTTATATAAAAATTCTTTTCTCTATTATGGTAGAGAACATTTTTATAGTAAGATATAATGAATGACTCCAAAGGACACAAAATTCATCCTTGGAAATGCTGATCAATACTTTTTGTACATTTACAAATTTCACAGCAGTGTTACTATTTACTTTTTAAACCATTTCCATATCCCACAAAAGGAACTCTACATATAGCAACCAGGATAACTGGACATACCATACATGCAGAAGAAAAGTGACTTCATTATATGGAGCATCTAGTAAACTTCTGCCAAATGAGTAGTTGATTCAAATATTGCAGAATAAAATCATGAAACAAATTCCCAATTCCTCTCTATGACAAGGTGAGTCTCTGTGCTTTCACACAAGCACATCAGCTTTCTTTTAAGACAGCAATCAGTACTGGCACCTATGCCTAGCTCAGATTGTTAGGACTGGAACCCCAACATTCAGGACTTAGCATTTTTGTCCCACAACTAATTAGTAAAATTAAAACATTGCGCAGCATAGTTTTCATAAGTATCCTTTGTTAATTTCAAATAGAAAAACTTACAAAGTAAAAGCCACAGGAATTTTGAAGATAAAAACTTTATTTTTAACACTTGCTCATGCACATTTCTGAAGACCTACAGTCCTATATTTGTGATTCACAACTGTTATGGCAACATAATTTAATAAATTCTGCACCTAAACTAAATAATGCAAAGGAACTCACTGTCGATCAGGGCACATTCTTCTTCGCTTTCCTCACTGTCCACAGATGGAGGTCTGTAAGGGGGAGGCAGCTTCATTGGAGGTGGAGCTGTTCCATGCCTCTGAAGGTACAAAATTCAAGGAAAGGGTTAATAACTTTCATACAATTCTCTTCTTTAGTGACAAAAGCACCAAAAAGATAATCTGAAAATAGTCTTGTTGCAGACTTCGACTATAACACAGGAACTGTAAAATAAGTATAATTTGTTTCTCCAGTTCCTGTTATTTTATGAAAGTAATTTTATATAAGTGCAGCAATGCATAAGTAAGAATTCAAATGCACAGCTTTGAAGAACATTGCCCTGCCCAGAAGAACACACTTCTTTCCCTGTGAGAAAGCAAGCCATGTATGCTCTCCTTATGCCATCAGACTCAATCCTCTGTGCTACTAACAGAATAATTCACAGATTCTGAAAATAAATATAAAGGTAATAATAACTCCATATATCAACTTTACAATTACTTGAGTCTTTCATTATAAAAATTATATATTATTTTTATAAGTAACTAAAATATCAAATTTTATAAATGCCAAAGTACTCTTCTAGAGTTTATAGATAGTCATACACATTTACTGTTAAATAGGAAATGATTATAATGAATAATTATTTCTGAATAAAGATGTTCTAATTTTATATAGCAAATAACAGAGTACAACAATGTGACTCATACAGATAATTAAAACAAAATTCCATTGTTAAATTACCTTCACAGAATGAAGACATGTTCTTGAACGTGAGAGAAAATGAAATATGACAAATTTCCAGAGATGTCAGCTACAACAAGGCAGGAGCTGAGATGCCCAAGCACTTAACAATACCCAAATGACTAGATTAGGATTTGCCTTCCTACATGAGTTCAATAAAGTGCATTCAATTATGCTTTACCCAACAAATCCATTAATGCAAGGTATACCTCTGTTGAGTGGACACTGGCCCATTATAACCAGCCAAATAGTGAATTCCTCCAGAATAAAAGGCACTATGTGGGATTCATAACAGAAAGCACTCCCATATTTCTTGAGTATAATGTTTAGCAAAATCAGTGATTATGTGTAGAAAATACAAAATATTAAAATGAACAAAGGATGAAAGAAATCAAATGTGAAACATTTATTAAGAAATAAGTTAGGGGCTGGAAAGTCGGCTCAGTGGTAAAAAGCACAGGTTGCTCTTCCAGAGAACCCGGGTTCAATTCCCAGCACCGACATGGCAGCTCACAACTGTCTGTAGTTCCAGTTCTAGTGGACCTGACACCCATGATAACACCAATGTACATAAAATAAAGAAGGAAAAAAAAAAAAACAAATGAGAATGTGACAGCTTTGGTCTTCAAACTGAAAAAAAATGAGTGAAATGAAAAGAAAAATTAAGTGCCCTACTTCCCTGCACAAAAAAATACCCTTTTCTCAGAATCAGATCATCAAACATCAAAGACGATCCTTCAAACAAGGGCGGAGGCTGAAAGTCCTATTGAGAGCTAAGAATTCCAGCTTATTTGATCATATTCAACTCTCTTGAGAGAAGAACACAGGTAAGTGCATCCTAACCCAGGTTGGTCTGGAGCCCAGCATCTCTGTTTAACTTACTAAGTGTAGTGGGATTATGTTTTGCATTGTAAATAATTGTCCCTCCTACTGGTTTAATAAAAAGCTGATTGGCCAAAAGGCAGAGAGGAGGTGTGGGTGGGGCTACCAGACTGTGAAAACTCTGGAACAGGAAGAAGGGAGCAGAGATGCCAGGAGTAAAGATGGAGTTAGCAAGCTATATGCCTGGGCCCTAGGTCAATCAGCATGAAAAATGACATAAGCGTCTGTGTGATTCTGTGGGACTGTGGGTACAAACCTTGAGGCTAGGTCCAAAAGTCCCTGCCAGAAACTAAATACAACGCCTAAATACAGGGATTAAGCTGCATATAACTCCCAATCCCCCAGGGTACTCTACTTCTGCACATTAAAGAAGGGTGTGCACATGACCAAACCCTCCAGTGATGGAGAAGGCTGGAGTTCCCAATGCTTAAGTAGGCCAGGAAATAAAAACACCATCCAGAAAGAGAACAAGAAGCTGTGAAAGGCGCCTTCTACTTTGCTCCCAGCCACTGGGTGACCTTCGTAAGACTTTGCTAGGTGACTAAAAAACTACCTTTATTCATGATGGTGCCTGAAAGATAAACTTTCAGAAAATTACGGTGGTGCAAACAATTCTTTTGTTTGTTTTTTTGGAGATACAATCCAATGTGGTATAGCCCAGGCTGAACTCTATCTCCTAAGTTCTAGGATTTCAAACCTGTTTCATCCTAACTACTGCAAATAGTTCTCACTTGACAGTGGTGCGGATTGATTTTGTGTGGCAGAGAGGCAAATGGCTTGTCTTAGAAAGATAGCATCAGAGTTACAGCTTTCTTGTCCTGTAAGGCATGAACTAATTTTATATTTAAGTTTGACCCTTAACTACTTATTCTCTTTTATTTCCCTCGGCCAGGCTCACCATCTCTTATTGCCTTAACTTCACTAGTGAGTTAAATTAACACTTGGCATCTGCACATTTTGCATGGTTTATGAATACTGTTTTAAATTATACAATGACAATTTTGGGAGTCCCACTGAGATGCTCAAGGAGACTCACCTTCCAGAACTAATTAAACAGAGATGTCTCAGATATGCAATTCATGAGCTGTTTAAACAAATTTACTTTTTTTTTTTTTTTTTTTTTTTTTGCTTACATAGTAAATTCTGAAAGAGACAGAACTCCATCACTTTTTCCTAGTTCTCTGATTTTCACTTTGGTGTGTGCTTTTGGTACTAGGTTAAGTCTGATCTGTTATCTAGTGGGCTGTAACTTAGCATTAATGAATGGAGGTCTTTGCTCTTACCACTGGGTGGTATTTATTGGGGATGACGAGCCCCTCCAAGCTTGCTCTATGGGGATCTAGCGTCCACTGCTTGAAAAGTAACAGATAACATGCTTATTAGTTTCCTGTTTGATTTCATGCTAAAGAAATAGTTCTGTGACAAACAGAGTAGGCGGTTACATTTCTGTGCCTGCCCAGAACATAAGGCTACACAGCCAGGATAGCAGCTACAAGTTGAATCTCTGCATTTGAGGAAAGGTCGAACTGCTCATTCTGAATGTGTTTTAATAAGGTGCAACAGTCCCCAAAGCAAAAACAAAAATAAACCTTTTTTCATTAGTTTAGAAACTAGTGCTATTTAATCCACTATCTCAGAACCTTCGAAAGAATTTAATTTTCTAAGTGTGTATGTGAAGGGGTTGGGGGACTATGCACTTGAGTTCAGGAGCTGTGGAGGCCAGAAGCCTGGGATCCTCCAGAAGCTGAAATTACAGGCAACTGTGAGCAGCAAGACACAGGTACTAGGGCTAAGCTCAGACATCCTGCAGTAGCTCCACATCTTCTTAACCACTGGAGAAACATTTTTATGTGAAGATACAGTTTCAAAGACCTGTGTGCCAGACACTCGTATAATCTCATCATTGGGAGATGGAGACAGGAGGGTGGAGGCCTCTCTGAGCTAGACAGTGAGTTCAAAGACAGCCTATACTACACAAGATCCTTTCAGAAAAAAAAAAAAAAAAAAACAAGAAAAAAACAAATCAAGATTCATATGATCAAAGTGACTTGAGAATTCTCTCAACAAATACCGAAACAGTAATATTATAAAAACAGCAGTCTGATTATAAGTAAAATAAGTTAGAAAGCAATAGAGTCTCACCAGCAAAATGCAGCCTTCTTGGGAACAAGTCAAGGGTTTATACTTTCCTGAATTATGAACATCAATGAATAGAAATAACTTCATAGAGAGAAAAATATGCTAGGTAACTAAAAGGTTGCAACTTCAGAGCAATGTGCTGTCATCCCAAATCAACCCTAAAACATTACCAAACTAACTTGTGGAAACGAACAACTCTAAATTTACATAGAAATAAATGAACATAACTGTAGGGAGAGAGAAATGAAATAACAACAACAACAAAAACTCTACTAAAACACAAGATTGATTGCCAGGTGTCAATAATTGAGGAGCAGAACATGCAGGGAAAGACAGGCTGATTCAAGAGCAAGCTCAGAAGCATGGCCTCCCTCCCATAATAGCTTTGTACTATAAATTCCATTTTGCCCACCAAGTTCTATTTTTAAATAATGAGCCAGTTTCCTTGATGAGGTGAAAGATGATGAAGCATAATACCTAATACTATACTATAAGATAATTTTTAGGTCAATAAATTCTATTAGGACAGACACAAGAAAACAAAATGGGTAATTAATTCTGACTGATTATGAAAATATTTTTTTTCCCAGTACAGGTAAATTTTGACGTGAATCTTCTTAGAGAAAAGCAATATGTAAATGAAAACTTCCAGTGTAAGCAGTATACTCTGGGAATGGGCAGCCAGCCTGCAGAACCAAACAGGAAAGATCTGCAGATGTCATTGGCTGTGCTTTACAGGCCACCTGACCTATGCTTCACCTGGTTCCCACTTAATCCCATCAGCAACCAGGGTAACACCCAGCAGAATCTACAAAACCCCTCACTGCTATCACAAACCACTGCTCAGCTATGCAAAAAGAAACTAAAGCAGTCTTCAGAAGTAGCAGGGGCTTGGCTTACCTTGACTATTCTTTCCAGAGTGTCTTGATCCTGGTTCCTGGCAGGTGATTTGCCTTTGGTATGCACATTGGGGATGACCTGCCACCAAAGAAAGGAAAGTAGGGAAGATGAGCAAGCTCAAATATCTCCTTGTAAACTTGGTGTGATGGTGCGCACTCTCAAGTAATCCCAGCACTTGAGAGACTGAGGGAGGAGAATCCCAACCAAGTCTGAATGAACCACACAGTGAGCTCAAGGACAGTTTGAGAGACACAGTGTTTCAAAAGAAAACAAAAAATTGGAGAATGCCTTTAATCCAGTGTTCCAAATGCAGAGGCATGAGGATGTATTGCAGTTTGGGATCAGCCTGCTCTACACAGCAAGTTCCAGGCCAACCAGGCTACATACCATGTCTCTGCGTGTGCGTGCGTGCGTGCGTGCGTGCGTGCGTGCGTGTGTGTGTGTGTGTGTGTGTGTGTGTGAGAGAGAGAGAGAGAGAGAGAGAGAGAGAGAGATGTATCTCGCCCTTTCTTCCCACCTTCCTGATTAGTGTGGTGTGGATGATTTCTCACTGTGCAGCTCAGGTTATTCTAGGACTTGCTATGTACTCTAGAGTAGCCACAAAATCATCTTCCCAGTTCAGTATAACAGATGATTGCTATGGAGGTGGGGGTCATGCATTGGACTTTGATGCATTCTTTTTTGTCTGTTTATTAGTCTATACCATACTTTGCAGCGAGTAATCTCTAGTCTTTGTTCCCATGATTTTAGACAGTAAAGACTCAATGATCCTGATGACTTCATGTCAAGGTAAATGTATGAGAAGTTCAATTCAAAGCAAATCAGTAAAAGTGGGTAAAGCGGGGAAAATATGCAGTATAAAATGATGTCACCAGAACAAATAAAGATTGGTGTGTAAGATGAGACAGAGAAAACTACAAAGTTAAACCTCTGCCATTCAAACATCTCTTTCTGTAAAGGAAGTTTCAGTGGTGACATAAGAGAGATGCTAGAATATAAGAACTCTCATTTTTTTGACCTCTAAACTCCCAGCAGAAATATGTTATTTGGCAGACATCATGGACTTGATAATTATCTATCACTGTTAGCAGAAAGATAAATTTCAAATTTATTTCTACTATCCAGTGAGAGAAGCAATTGGATGATATATTTTGTGATTTCTGTGGTGCACAAACAGGGTCTGTTATATAGTTGCATTCAAGTATTTATTTATAAATGAATAAAGTTCAATATTATGTTTTTACTCTTACATATTTGTTTTACTTTTTATTGTATGAATGTTTTGCCTACATGTATGTTTGTTTACTGCATGTGTGCCTGATCTCCATGGAGATCAGAAGAGGACATCAGAGCCCCTAAAACAGGAGTTACAGACAGCTGTGAGCCACTGTACGGGCACTGGGAACTGTACCCAGGTTCTGTGGGAAAGCACCCAGTTCTCTTAACCACTGAGCCATGCCTCCAGCCCCCTGAAGTTCAATAGCATAGCTTTTTTATTTTGTTTGACTGACGGTTTCCTGAGACAAGACCTCACTCATTACTCCGGGGCTACTTAGAACTCGGTGTAGACCAGGCTGGCCTCCAGTGTGCTGGTGAACCACCATGCCCAGCTAAAGATACACCCAGGAGTTGCTTGTCCTCCCGAGTCTCCCTCTACAGCAGCTGCCTTTGGCACGTGGCGGCTACTTCCCAAATAATACCTCTTTGTAATGTTACCTATAAGACACCTATGGAAAATACAGTATTTTTAGTGATTTTTTTTTTCTAGTCCTAGAGATTAAATCCGGAGTCATATTAGGTACTCTAACCACTAACAATGGTTTGGAGACTCTTCAAGTGGCCAAGAGAAATAATTATGGCATAAAACCTAATGGCTGATAAGAAAGTAGAAAAAAAAAAAAAAACCCTGTTTTAAAGAAAATTAAAGAAATTTGTCGAGTGAATATAGCTATAAACTATACTGGGCCCTTCTGTGGTAGATGCAAATGCAAAGGAGAATAAAGAAAATATGGATATGTATGATGGATTTTTTGTCATTATTAAAATCACTTCAAGAAAAAAAAAAAAAAAGAAATTTGTCTAGAGAATATTAAAGAAAACATAAAGTATCCACTTTGATCCAAGTGCAATTTAAGATAAAATTTTATTCACTTTTACTATATAAAATAAATTGAGAAATAGTAAGGTCTCAGAAATGTTTTACTTCAATAAAAACTGTACTGAGTACTTCAAAAGACTTACTTTCATTCATATGTGTACATCTGTGTGCATATGTGTATTCGTGCCCATATATCTATGTATGTGTGCACTTGTGCCTATGTGTCTGTGTATGTATGTACTTGTGCCCATGTGTCCGTGTGACCGTATATGTGTGTATGTCTTCTAGCTCTCAAAGGCTAGAAGAGGGTGTCATTTCCCCTGGAGCTGGTTTTACAGACAGTTGTGAGTACCAACATGGGCACTAGGAAGCAAATCTGGGTTCCCTGCAAGGGCAGCAAGTGCTCTTAGCATCTCTCCACCTCCAGCAATAGCTTAAGGTATAGTCAGAGCTTTCTTAGAGCACTGTGCTCTGTTCTTTTGTCTTACTCATACACACTAACAACCCGCTGGAGTACAAGGTCATAGCCTACGAGCAGGTGATTCTTGTCAGAATCCAGAAACAACATAATCTACTTCCACCCATGACAAAAGCAGGCAGAGATAAAAGACACAGCAAAGCTGTGATATGAGCAGTGCCAGTTACCATTTGTGGTGTTCACATTCTGAATAGTGAAGACATACTACTGCATATGCTAATCACTGGCAAACACAGAAGATAAAATGCTCACCAAAAGTAGCACCTTTTATAGGAAAAGAGAAGACCATGTATTTCATGTAACAGTGAAAAATTAATTTATATGGTTAATACAGAATATGTGCATGTACCAAATAAAGAGCACAATTCTAAAGCCACATGATAAGGGCGCTGGAAGAAAGAAAACAGCACATCACACTGCTTCTGGGGGAATTAGATGATCTAGTACATAGCCACATTCATTAAGTGCTTGAAGATGAATGAAGTTCAATTTTATTTTAATTCTTAATGATGCTTAAGGGATGGCTGAGGAGATGGCTACAATTTCAAAAGGTTTATTTGTTGTTGGAAGTGGGAGTAGGGATATGAAAAAAATATACACAATGCTACTATCAAAGGTACTTATGTTATTACACAGAAAAAATTACCTTGGCATAGAAACTTTCCAAAGAGAAATGCAGTGTGAACCATAGGCTCTGATCACAAATGAACAATGGCACAGTAAGCGCTGTAAACACAGCTGGGATTCAACGTTCATAGAAAAAGGATGTGTTTGTGCTGGTCCTTCTGTAGCACATGAACTAGTGTGTGGTTGTTGGTGCCGAGAAGTTTTTCAGGATGAAAACATTTTTACATATTCGTCCTTTGAGTGACACAGCATTAGAAAATCTTTTAGCATTTTGAAGAAAGTTCAAAATTTAGTGTGAACTGGTCAAAATGTTTAAGATTGCTGGACAAGGTGTCCACACTTGTAGTCCAGGATACTTGGGAGGCAGGAGGATTAGCAGTTGGAGACCACCCTGGATGACTGACTCAGTCAGACTTTGTCTCAAACAAAAATTAGGAGTTGAAGGTGGAAGGTCAGGAGGAGGGTGTTTGCCTAGCATGTGAGAGACTCTGGGTTTGATCTCTAGCACTGGGGATTAATTTAATAAAACTAAATTTGGAAAGATGAAGAGGAGTACAGCGTGGTTAGTACTGCAAACTGGAGAAAGCAATGGAATTGTATAGAAACTTTTTGCATCTGCCACCTTCTACCTGAAAACATGAGGCAACAATCAAGCCAAACCCATTAACAAAGGAATAAAACCTGATTTGTGTTATTGGCTTAGGAACTATGCTGCGCTGATCCAAGTTAAAAGTGGACCAAGTCAACCTAGTGACTACTGTTTGTTTTTGCTCTTTTGTGGGGGTCCAACACCCAGCTCCCAGATAAATCACACATGGAGGCTTATTACTATTATAAATGCTCAGCCTTAACTTGGCTTGTTTCTCACCAGCTTTTCTTAACTTTAAATTATCCCGTCTACCTTATGTCTTTGGGCCTTAACCTTTTCTTACTCCTGTAACCCTACTTTCACTCTTAGCTGGCCATCTGACATCATACTCCTTCTCTGGCTCCTTCTTTTTCTCCCAGAGTTCTCTTTCTATATATTCTCTCTGCCTGCCAGCCCCACCTATTCTTTCTCCTGCCTTGCTATTGGCTGTTTTGATCATCATATGTTTTAGACAGGCAAAGTAACACAGCTTCATACAGTTAAACAAATGCAACTGGGGGCTGCAGAGATGGCTTAGATGTTAAGAACACGGACTGTTCTTCCAGAGGTCCTGAGTTCAATTCCCAGTAACCACATGGTGGCTCACAACCATCTATGACATCTGGCACCCTCTTCTGTATACTGTATATATAATAAGTAAAAAAAATCTTTAAAAAAAAAAAACCCAAACAAAAACACAAATGCAACCTAAACAAAAGTAACACACTTTAAAATAATATTATACAAGTGACTAACACCATCAGTTAGCATACATCAAGGCTAAGGGTCAGAGGTTACAATGTGACAGACTGCTCTGCTTCCTGGCCAAGTGACACTGGCGTGAGAAATGTTGAAAAGATACTCCTATTTCCACAGCTAATTTTATGCCATCCATGCAAAACCTTGCATCTTAGCTCACTAGCGAAAGCTACTAGAGGCTTGACATTTTCAGTTGAATCTATAACATATTCAAATGATATCAATATTTTTCAGCAGGGCACTTAAGGTTGGCCATATAATGTACATCCCAAATGACTCATTTTTATGCACAACTGTTTCTTTGGAAGTACATTTGGCAAAGAACAGTCTGGCTAAATTTCCTATGGAACACAGTTCTAGAAATAAAAGTATATGCACAGCTACATTATAATATTCTAAAATACAGTTTAAAAAGTAGACTCCAAAACACCTAATTAAATCTCAAATCATATGAAAATTGGAATATTTTAGGCAGTTCACTCTCCGTCTTGCTGGAGTGAGCAATACTCAGGACAGAAGGCATAGTGGTAGCCCATGGCCACACAGCAGAGTTGTCCACTGTGACCATGACTACAGCCCACTATGGAGAAACTGCTCTACTGTATGCAAAACAGTCCATCAAAGCTGGGGTGCTGGGACAACTAGTGATCCACCTTTCCTGTTCTCCCTGGAAGAACTATCATCTGTGTTCCCAGAAGGACGACATTACAGTACTGAGACACAAGAAATACTGTTGACTATGTAGCTTTTCTTTTATACTACACAGAAAAGTACACATTGCTTCCATTTCTAGGATTTAAGCTATTGAAAAATACAGTCTGCCACTGATACCTTTGTGCCAGAGTTCCAATTCCACTGAATGAGCAGCTAACGTATGACAACACAGCACTGACAACATATCTGTATGTACATGATTCAAACATGCAAACATCTACTAGCTCCTCTACAAGCCATTCATACCTGACCCCTTTTAACTTCAAAATAACTAAGAGTGAGGTGCTATCTCTGTCTTAGAAGAGCTGGCAAACAGGCTGGAAGGGAACAGGAACAGGTCTGTGTGGTTCTTAGGTTTGTTTAAATTAATGTATTGTATCGTGACTCAATGTTGGTCAGATCAAAATTGAGCCTAAAAACAGAAATTGGAAGGCAAAAAGCTAAATCTGTACTGAGTTAATACTTTTTCTGCTAGTACCACCAAGCAACAATGACAGCATGGGGTTGCTGGGAGATAAGAGTTAGCACAAAGGTGAACAGAATAATGATATACAAATAGCATGTGAAACTTACCCTTGGGGTGGAAGACAGGCTTTGTACCACAAACACCACAGGGTTTCCTGCGTTCTTGATGGCTTCCACAGCTTCTGCATGTGAGGCATTCTGCAGGTCTACACCAGACACCTAAAACACAGAAGACGACATACTGATTAGAAAGGTACCAGGTTGAGGACAGATTAGCTCAAGTTCATGTGTATCATCCTGTGTGAAAGAAAAGCCAGAAACTAATGAGTTAGACCACAACCGGAAAGTGGAAACAATTACATATGAAATGCTTTACTGTTTCACAGTGTGATTAAGGAAATTTAGGTTTCCACCTGGGAGAGGGCAAAGAGGAAGTTACATTATAACAGTAGTCCCACTTTGGTAGAATGACCCTAAACTGGGAGCTGACACAGTTCTATTCCAGTGAGGTCCCTACTATAACACAGGGCTATGAGTTACAGAAGCCTGATTCTGGGTGAGAGTGGGGAACTTTCTGAACTTTTACATCCTTGTTAAACTGCCAGTTACAAATTCTTATTACTATCCAGAAAGTGAATATTTCTCAATTTGTGTTAACAAAGGAAGTGTCCAGACAAGCACAAGTCCTTTTACTAAAAAATGTTTGTAACTGCTTACTATGGAAACTCAGATATCCTAACTTCCTAGCATGGCCACAGATCTCTAAGAGCACAGACCCAGAGTTTCAAGTCCAGAGCAGTGCCTTCATTGTTATGGTGGATTTTCATCAGCGGGCTGGTGAGTGCTTTGCTTCACAGGAAGGCATGAAGAACAGTACTGAAGGATGACCCAACTGTCCCCTAACCGATTCCATAGTTCGAGATGAAAATGTCTGGTGGTGGAAAGCTGGGACAAATGGAACTCTGACATACTCTGACAGCAAATCCTGGTTCAGCTCAGCTTTACAAGTAGAAAGCAGAAGCTCAACTGTTCACATGGATGAAGATCTACTTCTGAGAAATAAACCCTAACTCCCTAAAGAAATTCTTATGTATCTAAATCTTTCATGTAATAGTTTAAAGATGTCTGTTTACAACACACAAACAGAACTTATCACTGGCTTAAGTAAAAACAAAGCGAATAAAAACTTTTTTTTTTTTTTAAACTTTATTTATTTATTTGCCTTGGTGTTTGCCTGGAACTGGAACTACAGACAGTTGTTAGCTGCCATGTGGGTGCTGGGAATCGAACCCGGGTCCTCCGGAAGAGCAGAGGGCGCTCCCAACCGCTGAGCCATTCCTCCAGCCCCGCGAATAAAAACTTTATAGCATAAATCACAGGAAAAGAGCAAACATGACTCATCACATTTGACACAGTGCATAGTAAAATGTAACCTCTGGCTGCCACTGTAAGATTGAAAAAGCTAGCCATTATTTTTATTTATTTAAAAATTTGATTTATGTATGTGTATATGTATGTATATGTCACATATATGCCAGCAGTACTCTTGGAGACCAGATCCCCTGCAGCTACAGCCATAAGCTCTAGAATGAGCAGCCTGATGAAGGTACTGGGAACATGTCAGGTTCTGTGGAACAGAAGTAAGGACTTTGCTGAGACATCTAACTTCCAGTCCCCAAATTCCTAATTTATAGAAGATAAAGCAACAGACCACCAAAAAGCAGACAGAAGGAATGCTCAGAGGTTTACAGGAGAGGATTAGCACATGAAACCACTCATCAGTGAGCCAGGACAGAACTGCAAGCTAAAATCACAATGAGGTATCACTGCGTACATACTAGAATGGCCAAACCAGTAACACCATCACCTGATTGAGAGTGTGGACAAACTGGATCACTAATGCATGGTTTGTAGAAATATCCAATGATTCAGTTACTCATAAAGATAGTTTGATAGCTCTATTCAATTTTACAAACAGACAGAATAAAGGCTAGCAAGTAATATTTGCACATTATTCCAGAGGAATGAAGACTTATTTGCTCTTGGTAATTATACACACGATTTGGTGACAAACACCCATAATCTTGGCAGGAGGTGATGGGGGAAGAATGGGAGTTCAAGGCCTAACTGAGCTACATGGAAATAGAGACATCTACTCCATTATTATCCAATGAGCTCAATGCACATATTCATTCACATCTGAGAGCATTTTTAGTATTTTCATATCCACTTAAAACTTATCTCTCAAGGATAGAGAGATGCCTTATCAGTTAAGAGCATTTGCTGCTCCTGCAGAGAACCTGGGTTCAGTTCCAGGCACCTACATGGCAGCTCACAACCACCTGTAACTCCAGTTTCCAAAGTATCCACAGAATTTTTCTGGCCTCTGCAGTCTCCTGTATGCATAATATACACATAAATTCATGCAGCACTCACACATACACATAAAAATAATAATGTGCAAATCTTTAAAATAAATAATTGTCTCCTATAAAACTGAAAACTTTTGACCCAAGGATCCATCCTTTTCCAAGATTAACTTCTTTTTGTAGACAAGCTATAAGCACAAAACATAGATCTTGCTCAAGGTTTTGGGAAGCAGGTACCACTGTTCTACATGCAGTGCTAAATCCTTGAGTCAGCTGGGGTTCCTGCCTTATCATTTTACTTGCTCTCCCCTCACAAGTCAGAGAAGTTCATATAGTATGTGTATGGCATTGCAAACAAAGACAGCACAAATGGACATTAGCAATTCTATTCACTTACACTAAACATGAGGTTTGCCAAAGTGATTCTTTTACTGATTCAAATGTCTGAAGTACAACACTGTTTGAATTTCACTTACCTCAAGTATTTTATCTCCAGTTTTCAGTGCACTGGTCTTTCCTGCAGGACTATCTTCTAACACTTGTTTGATGAATATACCCTTGAGCTCCTCTCCATTCTTCAGCCGTTTTATAACTGTTTGTCCACCAACGATGCTGATGCCCAGAGACATGTTAGGTTCTCTAAAGATCTCAACACTGTAAAAGGGACAAGGAAACAAACCCATGAATAAGGTAATTTAACTGCTATATTGTCACTGTAAGTGCTCCATCTATTGCACTGCCTGTGGCTCATGTTTTATTAAAATTTCCTAATGTATATTGGAGATTTTATATAAATAATGTTTGCTCAAAAATTATAACCCACTCATAACTTATGTCATGTAAAAGTTTAAATTTTGAAAAGATAGATCTCTCAAATAAGAACTCTTGGGATTCAGAGATGGGTTAGCTAAGACTAATGTGCTTCTCTCCTATCACTGTACCATCAGCCATTTCATTCGTATGCACAATGGTAGCAGAGAGACTCTGAGCAAATAACAAAGAGGTGAAGATTAGAGAAAGCACATATTCATTTTAATAAAGCCTCAGCTTTTCAGAGTAAAATGGACTTGCAATGAGGTGCTCCCAATCCACTGCTGTCCCTAGAGAAAAGGTTCAAGGGTATGGATCTTTGTAGAAGACCGATATATCTGCTTTTAAAGCTAGAAGGGTTTCTTTGCCTTGTACTTCTACATCACTGTTTTTGTTTCTTTGCTTCTGTTATTTGAGGTAGGGCTTCACTATATAGCTAGGCTGACCTTGAAGTGGCATTCATATTTCAGGTTTCCAAGTGCTGGGATTGCAGGCACGTGCCATCACATCACATACACCCATACATATACCCAAATATTTGTTTTATATTCAATCACATTTTTGAATAAAGTATGAAATGTGTTCCTATATAAATTTCACTTTAACTACAGAAGTATGACTAGTAGTCAACTCCATTTAAAAATCACTCAGAAAATATGTCTTCAGAGTCTTCAAGACAAAACTTGAAACTGATTGATGAGAGGTTGAGGGTGTGGAATTACCACAGCTCAAAAACAGAGAGGGGAGCTACTGAAGGACTGTAATAACCATAAAACACTGGTGGCCTCACAGCTGTTTCTACATGCAACCACATGCAAGAGAAGATGAGTTCACTCTGTGAGCCCAAACCAGACACAAACACATACTCTGCACTACAAGATAGACATGAGAGAAGCTGGTAGGTGAGAGAAGGCTCAACTACTGTTTCTAGACCTGTAGCTTCAGGCAGCACCACCTCACTTGTAACTGACACATGATAAAGCACGATGTCCATCAGTGGCTACTCACAGAGGGACATTTATAAGTTGCTTTTTCTAATACAGGATCAAAGAGTTTGTTAATACTGGCCAACAGTCTTTAGACACGGAAAAAGGGAATTAAAATTCAGCACAAAGGATATTACTTCAGTATCAATTACAGTGTGGCTAAGTATCTTAGTCATGGTTTCTATTGCTATGATAATAGCAATAAAAAAAAGCAAGTTGGGGAGGAAAGAGTTCATTTGGGTTAAACTTCCATATTGCTGTTAATCACTGAATGAAGTCAGGACAAAAACCTGGAGGCAGGAGTTGATGCAGAGGCCATGACTGGGTGCTGCTTACTGGTTTGCTCTGCCTGTTCTCCTATAGAACGAGCCCAGAGGTGGCCCCATACACAATGGACTGGGACCTCCCTCATCAATCACTGATGAAGAAAATGCCCTACAGCTGGATCTTATTGAGACAATTTCTCAATTGAGGCTCCCTCCTTTCAGAGGAGTCTAGCTTGTGTCGAGTTGACTGAAGACTCGGCAGTGACTAAAGGACCTGAAGAACTAGATGTGGCTGCACTGAGGACAGTGAAGGGCACACTCACATTCTTGGTGGACCCCAGTGGCTGAAGTTTGGCGTTTCCTCGCCTTCACCTTCCTCTCTCTCAGGTAATTCACTGTAAGGAGAAACACAAAACTTATGAGACACATTCTTAAAAGTTCTTGGAAGTTCCAAAGTTGCATGATCTATAGGTAAGTAATTAATTTTTAACCTTTTAAAGTATTCACCTCAGTAAATAGACAAAGCAAATAGTCTCTGCTATAATAGTCAACACAACAACCTACACACAGCTCCAGGATATCACAGAATGATTAAAATTCAGCAAAACAGGAGACTCTTTGTCTAAAAGACTGCCTTTAATTTGCACAATTTCACATTTACAGTATCATCAGCATACAACATTTTTCTGTTGTTCTCACTCTGTAGCCCAGGCTGGCACTGAAGATGCACCAATCATCTTTTTGCCTCCTAAGTACTGGGTTACAGTTGGGCATAACTACGCTTGGCCCAAAATATGTTCTTAAACCTTGCACTGACTGGCTAGTTCAATGAACAGCTAGAGACCTACTGTTTTAACTAATTAGCCCAGTAATGTGTTTGCTACTGGTCTGTGTTCATCACAGCAAAAGAAAGCCCACTAGAACAAGTAGTTTTAAAAATTCTTAGTTTTAGGGGGAAAAAGATCCTTGGTATTTGTGAAAGTTTGCTTTGATTTCAGAATTTTTTCAGTTAAGGAATGAAATTTTTATAATGACAGAGTAAATGGTTTCCATGGCTCATTTACACTGTCATTATAGGAAATTTTGTCTCTCATCATGACCAAAAGCAAGGTCTTTTTTATTTTACAGCTTATAGTCCCATCATCTAGGGAAGCAAAGGCAGGAACTCAGGGCAGGAACTGAAGCAGTGGCCACAGAAAATGATGCTAAGTAAAGTGCTTCACTACTACTCTTTCAGCCAAAGCAACAGGGGGCGGAGATCTACAGCAATTCTCAGTCAAGAAAATGCCCCACAGGAATGTCCACAGGCCAGTGTCATAAAACCGCGTTTCCCTCTTCTTTGGTGACTCTAGGTTTCTGACAACTTGACAGATGAGGTTAATTATGACAGTACTAGTTCTCATAAATTCACAGAAGGGAGGTCAGGGTCTAGCACATAAAAACTTGGTTTTCTTTGATAAGAATGTAACACAGGGATTCTCCTATTGGAAGAGGTTCACTACATTTTCATTGCCTATTATCATTCTCCAAGGAGTTGGTACACACATACTGTAATCAGATTACTTCATAGAAAATAAGGTCTGAAAATTGTGAAGGTTATGCACATGGGACAGTAAGTTCTAGAAGTCAGAAGGGGTATATAATTAAACATATAAAATCACTTTACCATAAATGTATATACCACTTAATCTGAATCAGAATTCAATAGAGTAAGTCAAAGACTTTTATTGTACATAGAGATGTAAATTTTCTTAAAACATTATATACTTAAAACATTGACATTTTAATTTTTTCTAATTGTTTTCATTAATGGCTTCTAGTTAACATACACAGAAATGGATTTCACAATGACAACGTCACACATGTCATTCATTCTACGTTGCTCTTATTTAGCACCCTGTCACGCTCCCTAGACATCGTAGTGGTCCTTCGTACACACAAAAAGCTCCTCTTGCTTTTACCTCACTTATTACTCTCACCCTGTTCTGTGTCCCTTCCCCTCCTTGGACCTCCTCCTCTCTTCACAGTGACCCTCTTAGTGGCCCCCATGTGTACACAATCAAACATAGACAAAACTATCAATCTAAACCTAAGCTCTACATGAGAAAACATGCAATATTCATCTTTGAGTATAGCTTATGTCACTCTGTATAACAATTTCTAGTGCATCTATTTTCCTGCAAATGTCATAATTTTATTCTTTACCGTTGAACAAAAGCTCTTGTGTGCTTTTGTCACATTTTCCTTACCAGTTCTCCTCCTGTTGGACACTTAGGCTCTATAACTTAGCTGCCATGAATGCTATAGCAGTGAACATGGATGTGCAAACATCTCTGTGGCATGCTGACTCAGAACATATGACATATATACTAGGGGCAGCATACTGTAGTTCTGATTTAATTTTTTTCTGGAACCACCGTACTGTTTTTCACAGTTGCTGAGCCAAATGAACTCTTCACCAAAGAGTACAAGGGTCCCTCTTTTCCCACATCCTTACCAGCATTTTGGTTTTCTTCATGACAGATATGTTGACTGAATGAGTTTGTAGGGGGATTATATTCTGTTCCATTTAAATAATTGTCCCATCAACTGCTTTAATAAAAAACGCTGATTGGCCATAGGCACACAGGAAGTGTGGGCGGGGCTACCAGACTAAGGAAAACTTTGGGAACATCTCAGAGCAGAGGACAGATGTCATAGGGATGTGACAGAGACATGACGAGGAGACTGCAGAAGATGCAGAGGAAAGAAGCTGAAATGCTGCTCTAAGAAAAGGTACCAAACCCCATGGGCAAACAGGATAAGAATAATGGGTTACTTTAAGTGTAAAGAGCTAGCAAGTTATGTGCCTGGGATCTAGGAGGATTATCATAAAAATAATATAAGTGTTTGTGTGATTCTGTGGGAATGCTGGACTGCAGGTCAAACCTCTGGTCTAGACCAGAAAGTCCAGGCCAGAAACCTAATACAACATGAGATAGACTCTCACTGTAATGTACTTTGAAATTTCCTCATGATGAAGACTATCAAAGAATATATTTCCAAGCACTTATTGAACAGCCTTACTTCTTCCATTAGAAATATATATTCAATCTATTAGCCTAGCTAGTCACCAAATGCTTTTCAGGGAATATAATTTTTAGAGTTCTTTAGTGACTGGTGATTCCTGCAGGACAAATAGTTGGCAAAGCTGTCCTGCTATCCTGTAGCTACCTCTTTTCTCTTTGAACTTCTTTTTCTGTGTGGATTTTTAATTTCATGCAGTATTATATGTGAATTCTTAGGGTTTCGCCTTTGCCATTGGGGCCCTTTACAGAAAGCCCTGGCCTATACATATACCTAGAAGAGCTCTGCCAATGTTTTCATCAAGTTAGACTTCCTGGTTTTACATCATGGTTTTTGATTCATTAATAGATTTTGGTGTGCGGTAAAATCGAGATTGGGTTTGAGTCTGTTACTAGTAGATAACCAGTTCCTTAGTACCATTTACTGAAGAGGCTGTTTAGATGAATGGGTGTGTGTCACAATGCCTATATGTGGGTCAGGGGAGGTTGCTCTTCTTCCACCAGGTAAATCTTAGTATTGAATTCAAGTCCTTAGTTTGGCAGGTGCCTTTTACCCCTTAAAATGCATTTCCCATTTTAGAAAATTTTCCTTGCATATATTTTATATGTGTTATTGTGCTATCTGCTGGTATCTTCATACAAGCGTATATTATAAATTGAACATACTCCTTTTATGCTTCCCTTCCTTACCTTTTTTACTCCAGTTAGTTCTTTCTCTCTTCAATTAGACTTCTACTTTCAAGTGATATATAAACATGTAATTTTATGTATCAATATAAAATCCAAAACCATATAAAAGAGAAAGTACACACTGTCTTCCTGGTTGTTCCTTGATTCACCTAATTACATGAGTTGCATCCAATTTCCTGCTAATGCTACAACTCCACTGTTTTTTTATGGCAGACAAGAATCTCACTGTATATATTAACCTCATTTTATTCATCTACTTCTCCGATGTTGGGCACTGAGGATGCTTCTGTAACTTAGTGAGTAGGAGCAGTGCTGCAGTAGACATGAGTGTGCAAGTATCTCTGTGGTGTACTGGCTTAGAGTCCACTGTGCAAACACCCAGGACTGGTCCAGGGGTGGAGATCATGTAGTACCTTTTTTTTTTTTTTTTTTTTTAAAGAAGTCACCAACCTGATCTCCACAGTGGCTGGAGTAGCTCACTTTCCTGACAACAGTGATTAAGGTTTAGATTCTCACCAGCATTTTCCTTTCAAATTCCAAATACAGGTTTTTCACCTCAAATTCATCTTCAGATTCTGAAACCTTGCTTAATTTACTGTGATTTGATTCCATCATTATTTAAGATGACAACAACAAAATGCTACAATCAAGTATTTTATTAAATTCATCAAAGATTCTGAGGCCATGAAACAATCAATATATTGCCATTACCACCACCACCTCCTTTGGATTAAACATCCACTATGAACAAACCTGTTCTGTATATTTTCTTTAGCCTTCCTGACAGAGTTGATTATACAATGCATCTTTATATACATTCCTATTTAACCTATAAAACTACCTACTTCACAGCAATAAAACACAGGCAGAAGGGGACCTTCTCAGCCTCACATTACTATAAGCAAGAGAAGGA
Organism: Sigmodon hispidus; assembly: GCA_004025045.1. Lineage (NCBI taxonomy): Eukaryota > Metazoa > Chordata > Mammalia > Rodentia > Cricetidae > Sigmodon > Sigmodon hispidus. The sequence continues at coordinate 72,963 of PVIH01010304.1, forward strand.
AGACAGGAACAGCACCTGCAGCACTGTGGACCCCTATTAGTCTGACCATCACTCCCATTCTCACACTGTGGATATCTATATGTCCAAGTATAATCGAAGGGTAGAAAGGCTAAAGCCAGGTTGGTTCTAAAGATTGACTCCCAGATGACCTTAGAAAATTATCTGGGTCCCTTCTGCAGTATCCCTTTCCCTAGAATATCCTGGCTTATGATATCTCCACATCTGAGGGTCATACAACCTCTTGATACGAGTCCTAGTCCCACAAATAAAAGCTGCATTAATGTGCAGGCAAAGTGCATAGAACATCACAGCTGCCAGAACCTTACCTTCATGTGAGCACAGACAGACCTCTGCAGTTGTACTCAAAACTATTAACAAGAAGAATCTTTAAAATGCCATTTAGGGATTGCAGAGATGGCTCAGAGGTTAAGAGCACTGACTGTTCTTCCAGTTCTGTCCTGAGTTCAATTCCCAGCAACCACATGGTGGCTCACAACCATCTATAATGACACCTGGTACCATCTTCTGTATACTGTACACATAATAAATAAATCTTTTAAATAATGCCACTTAGTATTAAGACCACCTTCCTGAAGAACTTGTATATTATTAAGGAAGGCTCCCCAGTGGAGTAAATAGTTACCTGTGAGCCTCATGCCTAAGTCTTGTCTTTTGAGTTTAGGAAAAGAGCAAATATGGTTTACAGGAACTCCTTGGAAATCTTCTGAAATTTAAACATTATCAAAATCTGACAGCAAACCCAAAGTCAACATTGAAATACAAGACTGATCTCCTGAGATAAAGGTTGGTTTGGAGCTTAAATGCCTGTGCTTGCCTTTGTCTACACCTGCCTCTGTGCTTACTGGAGGAGGAAAAGCCATGGGTAGCAGAGCGCACTGTCGCTGTGTGAGGCTGGGACAATTAAGCAATGCACACCCATGTCCACTCCTCTCTGTGCAAAAAAATAAATGTGTAGATATGTTCCAATTCTTCAGTTAACAAATTCTAATTTAGAAAAAACACTCCACTTCTATCAGATTCAACTAGCTACGCTAAGTACAAGACAAACTAAGAAAGCCAGACGCGCTTTACTGGACATGGGATTCAACACACCTTCCACTCAGTGGTATGTCACTAGGAAAACACATGATATTTGTGTGTGTGTGTGTACACCCTCCTTGCCTTGAATTATCTGGGAAATATGCATTTTACTAGCCTCTTTTCACGTCCAGATTTTTTTCTCAGCATTATCCTGTTCCTGCCATGTCCACCTTCTGACTTTTCTCATCCATTCTCAACTCACATTTGATTTGCATTCAGCGCCAAAACAACAGCAACAAACACAAACAAAGCTGCTCTGTGCTAAAGGAGCCCCATGAAAATATCTCCCTTTGCTTATCTTTGGCCTCTCTGCAACTCTTCCCCTAGTTTGTAATTCATCAACTTCTTACACCTTTGCTTCCCTCCCCCCCTCCTCTCTGCAGCCTAAAGCACCCTGTGTGGCGGGACTTAAATTCACATTCCTCTCACTGCTTGAGTTTCCCTGGAAGATCCTTCAAATCTGGGAGCTTCATTTATATCCAATGGATTCCATTTACTCTGTGGATTTAAGGCTATTTCCATCCTCAACATGTCCCCAAGTAACCTGGTAAGTTTCCTAGCAACCTGTTTGTAGGCCTTTAACTTGTCAAAGAATTAATGTCTCATTATCTTGCTTCCACCTCCCGAACCATGGGTCTTAAAATGGTCACTATAGTCATTAGCCCTACAGAGTCTCTGATGCTTGAGTCTACATATCCTTTTATCACCAAGCCCATTTGCTGACCTCTTAATAAAAACTCCAAATTAATATTCCATTCTCTAAGCAAATACTGTATACAAACAATTTTGTGAATAAAAATATAAAATTCTATTTGTGATCTAATTTCAAGTACTATGTAAACTTTTAATTGTAATTGTCTAATACAGATTCAGTTATAATATCCTTCTGCATTTTCTAAATGTGATACTAAAATTTCACATTTTTTAGAAATGAAAGCCAAATGAGAAACTAGCCATACGAGACAGGGAACACAGAGGAGTTTGCGGGGTGAAAAATGAGAATAAAGGACAAAGTCATATATGTAAGAAAATGACATGATAAAACACATTACTGTACATGACAACTTAATGACAAAGAATAGTAAATACACTACTCTGTATAACGTAATAAGGTTTCCTAAAGGAAGAAGAAAAAACATGTAGAGTACAGACATCATACCATGCAGCATTCACATATCTTGAAGACACTGCTCCCATGTGTGATGAACGCTTGGAGACAGCCCGGGTGTTGGGGAGTCGGTACAAAGGCAAATCTTCTTGCTCTCTTCTTTGGGCGACTGCTGGAAGATCAACAAGCATGCCAGGACCTTGGGCATCACTTGCAATCATTGTGCCTGAAGAATCCAGATGATGGGAAATAAAGGCACAGTCGGTAATTCAGCACTTTGTTAAGGACACCCACGATAGGTATGACCCTTCCAGCGGAGGGGGGAGATGGATGACACTAAAGTACATACACGAAAGCCTTAATGCCAGATGGTGGAAAGCACCATTGAAAATCAAGACAAGGAAAGGGATGGGGCTGCACAGAGGAAGGTTAATTTCCTCACGGAAAACAAATAAATGAACAAAACTAGGTTTTTATCAATATCAATACTTTATCAAAAGAACTCCCTTACGTTTCTAATCTTAATGCAATCTTTCTCACCCTGCTCATGGATACTGTGGCATTTACTCATTTAAATAAAATGACCCCATGGAATAACAACTAAGTAAGAATTCTTACAATCTGAAAGGCTTAGAAATTTCAGAATTCTCTTATATCTATTGACTCGTTCTATTTTTATAAAAAATTGTAAGAAAGAAAAGGCATTATTAGCTATATTTTATAAAAGGGAAAATTCAAGTTAAGGGGTTTGCTAATTATTAGTTGGTATGTGCAAGTGGGGTGCGCACATGCCACAGTGCATGTGTAGGTTAGAAGACCACCTTGATTTTCTTAGGTCATCTGGCTTCCCAGCAAGTGCCTTTACTGTTGAGTCATTTTGCTGGCCCAACTTTGTCTTCCTGGCCACTAAAGTACACAAACTGCCATAATTAATTTAAATGTTTCTCTTCTTTAGGCCATGTTCTTATTCTTATTTTAATTCACTTATGTGGGGGATGTACACACAAATGTGCACAGGTGTATTCATGGGCACACACTTCGGAAGGCGGAGTAAGGCATGGGCTTGTCTTCCTCCACCACTTTTGGCCTTTTTGTCTTGTACAGGGGTTCTCACAGAACTGGAAGCTCACTGCTTAAGTTAGGCCAGCCAGAGAGTGCAGGTCAGCCCATGCTAGCTCCCAATGCTGGGATCACAAGCACATGTGCCCAGCTTGTTATACAGATGTTAGAGATTTTAACTCAAGCTCTTATGCTTACAAAACTGGCTTTCTCTCCCAGTAAATCATCTTCCCAGTCCCCTATGTTAATTCTTTTCTTCCTTCCTTTTTTTTTTTTTTTTTTTTTTTTTTTT